>VKOC01016760.1:0-102973 GCA_009364415.1 Spea multiplicata | reverse complement strand
ATTTTTTTTGTGGTTGGGGTCCAATATAGGTTTAGTTTGTTTTAAAAGATAAAAAAAAATGAGAGTATTTTAAACGTGGAGATTCTGTTTTGCTTTGTGAATATGTAAGTAGAGTATGTTTTATTTTCCCCGTCTCATCTAGTCCCCTATAAATAATTTGCTCCTTTATAGAATTGTCCCAATTATACAATATATATATATAAAATATATATAATATATACATTCACAAAAATCTGGCTTTATTAGGAGCAAACTCACTCGATGCGTAGAAACTGGAGCTGGCTTTAAACTCTTGTGCGTTTTACTTTTTTCACAAATAAGATCTCTTGAAAC
This sequence comes from Spea multiplicata, assembly GCA_009364415.1. Taxonomy (NCBI): domain Eukaryota; kingdom Metazoa; phylum Chordata; class Amphibia; order Anura; family Pelobatidae; genus Spea; species Spea multiplicata. The sequence goes on along the minus strand of VKOC01016760.1, from coordinate 102,640 downwards.
TGAATTCTTTTACTACTTCAATCATTTATGTATATTCGATAAATTATGACCAAATGTGATGTTAGATTGCATACAGTAAATTTAAATACACTTGGTACACTACGGCATTGTTGTGGCTTTTATTTGACGCTTTGTTTGATGGCTGTGCTTTTAGTGGTGATCAAAAGGGGGGATGTGGTTTGTATTAAAGTGAACCTGGATAGCAGGGTCCGTCGCAGGTAGGTACGCAGATTTCTGTGACATAGGGGTGGGTTTGAGGGGGCACACAGCGTTGTTTTATGTTTAGGCGTGCTGGGACTTGCCTGTATTTATAAACATGCCGGTGTGAGCCTTTGACTACCGGGGTGGGAAGTCCGCTGGCCGCTGGTAACCCAGTCATTTCTGGTGATACAATCTGGTAAAAGGGAGCCGGAAGCTACTCGTTGCACTGATCTCCTTTACCCGTCCGTGGGGTAGCTCGTGCATCAGTTATTTAGCCTGCCGGGGCCGTCAGACACATGGGGATATGTAGCATTGCAGACAAGGGCGCAGCTGTTTACTTAAACCATAGCTATAGGGACTTAGTTGCAGTTTGCTACGTATACAGATATATCGGCAAGCTCCTTTTGTTGCTGTAAGTCCAGGTTTATGTGATGCGCTTCCTTGGATGTCCTGCTTAGGCGCTGCAAACCACAGGAATATAAAGCAATACATCATAATCCCATACACCATAAAGCAATACATCATAATCCCATATATCATAAAGCAATACATCATAATCCCATACACCATAAAGCAATACATCATAGGCCTGGCTTAATTTACCTGCAGGAGAATACATTTTATACCTGATCAGTGGTTCTAAGTAAAGCTCTTGAAAAAGGATGGGACATGGATAACCTTATCAAAAACAAAATGCATTCACGCGGTTCTATGCGTTCTCCTGCTAAACAGACGTGTATACGACGACCATTAACCATTAACATTTAATTAACAAATTAATATAAAATAATTTGATGGTACCTCCTGTCAAGCTTTACAGATATTTGCTAAACACAACTCAGCGAACCGATCTAAATGCTAAAAGTTTGTGATCCGTGCTGCGTGGACTATATACCGTGTGGACTATATACCGTGTGGACTATATACTGTATAATAGGCACACAGATATGCATGTGGCGGGGTGATCCTGCTGGCAGCCAGAATATTAATACAAGCGATTGTACTAGCTGGCTCTGTTTCCCTTTTGGTTCTTCCGACGGAGGTATCCCTTAGAAACCTTTGATCCCAAATGACTTGCATGCAGGTTACAGTTGACGATTCGGGCATTCTTTTGTTCCTTAACCCTTTCTTCACTGATGGTGTTTTGTGCCCAAAAACCTGAGATTTTTTTTTTAGCATTTTTAACAGTTTCATATTCAGTTTAGCTGAAGGTGATACCCACAAAACAGGGTGATACCCACTAAACAGGGTGTACGAGAAAAGCAAAAGGCTGGCATCAGCCCATTTCTAAATAATATGTGGGTGTAGGGTATTACTTTTATTTGTTTTCCTTTGTGTAAATTGTATTGATTTTATTTGCAGGTGGTAGAGGGGGGTGGCTGGCTGTGCCATAATATCTGATCCCCTGTATGATGGTCGGGATAAGACGGTTTCTTTAGTGTAAAAAATGCATTTGGAAACTATTTTCCTAAATCTGTTTGTTTTTGTGTGACATTTACAATTTTCTTCTGTAACCTAGTTTAATAGTACCTTTTAGCTGAACCAACTATAGATCAGCTGGCAACCTGTTGGCACTCTTTTTTGTTAACTTGCTGCTGGATAACTTTTCTCCTTTTTCCCCCACTTTAATGACCAATCAGCAACACTCACTGCTCACGAATGCATTCTGTAATTGAGAGCGAAGCATCCATCCAATAATTCATAATGGAAGTCTTGTGTGATCGCACTGGCTTAATGGCGGTTCCCGAGTGCTGCATTGGGTGCGAGGCGGCCCCCTGCACCAGAACCGCCATTCGGGGGATCCGATAATGTTTCTTTTTCTGAGACAGCTGCACTCACTTTATATGAATAGAGCATCACATTCATTCAGTATGCTATGCATTCATTCATAATGGAAGTCTTGTGTGATTGCGAATGACTTTTCCAGTGTGGGGGTTAATGAATGACGGTTCTCGGGGGCTGGTTTGGATTCCTAAATGGCCTTCGCTTGTTGCTCACAAACGTGATTACAGCGATCTAGTTCGATCTGTATCCTGATTAATTAAACCGTGTTACGCGTGGTTAAGAACACGCTGGGTCACTGTACTCTGTAAAGAACCAACCGTACAGAGCTTAAGCTGCAAGGAGAACATGGGTGGCCCTGTGCAATGCATAGTTAAATCAGTGAGATTTCGTCAATCTCCTCACCCTTTGAACTATACATTATACAGTGCCAGCTCTGCCCTTCTTTCTGGAAACATTTTACCAGTATTAAGCCTTTATAATAGTGAGGGAGTTAAAACTACAACTCACCTGTTTCACTTAGTGAATAGACCCCGCTATGTTACCAGGTCACCTTCATCCATTCATCTCTCTGTTACTCTCTTCCTTCCTTACCTCTTGCTTGAGTCTCGGCCCTTTCACCTTCCGCACATAGCATAGAAAACTATCCATACGTTGTGTTTTTATGATCCCCTTTTATTTTGTAGGTCAGACATCATCTGCCTGCCCGAAAGCCATAGCAAGAGCACTGCATGCAAATGATTTCTTCTTTATGTAAAATAGTACTTTTTAAATAACATTTTCAATGTTTGAGAGGTTGTGCCAGAAACATCTCATTAATCATAAGTAGCCCTCATTATTATTTATTTTTTTACATAGCGCCCTCAAATTCCGTAGCGCTGTATTCATCAAATATAATGCCCTCGATGTCTTTGTTATACATGATGTACCGGAGCCAGATTAACCGTTTGTACAAAGTAAAGCAACATTAAGCAAGCCAGTCGGCCGCACAGTATGGGCTATACAGCAGGTGAGGTAAGTGTGTACTTAAGAATAAGTTGAGAGGAAAGTAAAGGGTTAAACTAGCTCTGCCACCTCTTGCCGCAGACCTTAGCTTTAAATATCACTTAAATGATTACAAAACATTAATAATATTCTAATAAATAAATGAAGTCTGCCAAGAAGTACAGCGCTAATAGTCCGTGTTCCTTCGCATGAATAGATGAGTATTAATAGTTTCCTGATTTTACTTTTACTTTAGCAAATCACTCATCTTCCAGCTGACTTGGTGCCATGAAGCCCTCGAACCTGACTCCTGAGCCTTCCTAAAACCAAGCAGACTCAACTCAAAGGCGACTCCAGCGAAGAACAAACTGTTGGGGAGATAATGAATTCAGCCAGATAGGGGCTGATCAAATTAACCCCGCCAAGGTTCATTAGCATAAGCATGTTTATACTAGACCCCGTTAAGTGCCTTTATTTTTTTTAAGGCGGACTTGTTTGCTTTGTTTTGGACTGGAGGGTTCCCTTCATTCAAATAACAAAACAGACAGACGTAGTAGGGTATTGAGAAACATCATTTGCATGTCAGTCTCTCCAATCTCTGTATTGTATTTAGTATTTGATGTAGAACAATTGGATGAACAGAGTTTGGGGGCCGGGGGGAAAACATGCAAATTGAAACAGAAACGCATATCTTTTCTTTACAAAACATCAACTGTTCTTAAATCCCCAAATGAAGCCATTTGCATTTCCAGCTTGTGTTGGGTTTGATGCCTCTTTGAAGCCCCCCAGTAGGGAGTAGACACTCAGGCTCGTGTAGAATTACGTACCGCCGTGGGTGAAACTCATTGTAGCTGCAGGTTCTCCAACAAAATGAGAGAGGTTCTTATCAAAGCCGTAATAAGGTAGAGGAAATTTCTGTATACATGTTCCTGACGAGTAGAACCAGGAGACACAGGGCAGCCTGAATTCTTTTTTAAAGATTATTCCAAAAACAATATAACAATATCTATGTGGGCTCTGTAGATTCTGCTGACCTACAACTCCGAAGGCCTCAAGCTGGAGTTCTGAGTAATTGGACCTGTACCTTGTATTTACCAAACCGTGAATACATAACCCCTACATTTCCAAGGACCCTAGGCCGTAACGCACCCCCACCCATCACGTAGCGTATCCGCTGTATGACGTAGAAAAGATGCTGCTCTGAGGTTGTGTTGTTTGACTATTTATTTGTGTAACTATGGTCATAGATACATAAGCATGTATATATGTATACCGGTATATAGTAAAGTAGGTTACCTATGGATATATGGTCTATTTATTACAGGGCAGTTTGAGAGGTTCTTGTAAGACTGACACAGGTAATGGGACGAGCAGTATTAGGAGTGCTGAGATAATCTTGTGAGGATTGTATCCAGACGAGGGCCGCGTGTAAGCGTTGTGTAGTCAGGTTTTGTGCTCCTCTGTGATTTACAGCCCCGTGTGCCCTGTCCGGGTACGGCCCGTGCTCATTCACATCCGCTCCTGTATATTCTGGAGATGTGGAACACAATGCAAGGGCGATACTCAGCCGCCGCGGCAGCTCTGCTCAGTGGCCAGTTGTGAGGTTGACATGTCACAGATGTCACAAAGGCCTTTACATGACAAATGTAAACACCTGCACAGCAGGGGCCAAATCTGTGTTTAATGACCCAAGCAGTGCTCTTCACCTCCATGCATAATGGGCAGCAAACAGGCCATGATTTTGGATCCACCAACTTTACTACAGGAAAAAAAAACGAGTTTTCAGACAAGAATACACAGAACTCATTACAGTTCCAGTGCTGGCAGATTCTGTAGTGATATCACAACAAGGGGAAGATGGAAATTAACAAAAACATTTTAACCTCCGGCAGCATTTAGAAAGGGGTGGTAATTTTCCGCCCTAAAACATGTTCTTTTCAGATACATTCGTGGAGAAAGAGAAGTGTTTCTACTCCTGTTACGCTCCGCAACAGATGATCCCTCCCATCAGTGAGAGTCTGAGAGTTATCCAGGTCATAAAAAAATCACATACATTATCTATTACTTTTACATTTTTATTATGTAACTGATTATGCAACCTGATCACTGATTAGTTACTGTAAGGACTCACCTGCGGATCAGTGGTGACATCCTGCGATGAACCACTTCCATACATCCGTCATTCAGCCTGCGAATAGGCTGCATCAAAGCGACCATCGGACGTTGTGCGCATGCCTAATTACGTCACCACAGGCCTTTACCCCATAGTCCTCTCCATCTCCTGGCCTCAAGTGACCCCAGAAATCAGGTATTTAAACCATGGGCCTTGAGTATAATCCTGCCATTGGTTACATCCGTGTTGCTCCTGAGTATCTAGTCTGACCCATTTGGTGTTGTTTGACCCGGCTAGTTCTTTGACCTTGTTTTCGTATCCTGATTTGGCTCTGACGTTCTTGACTTTGATTCTGATGTGTCTTGTCCAGTATCTCCACTTCTGCTTTCTGCTTTGGGGCCTGGCGTTTTCCAGTACTGGTTCTGGCTTGGCTTGGTGGCTTGGTTCCAGATCCCTGATTTAGCATAGCTAGTTCTTGAGTCGACCTGTTCCACGACTTTGCCTGTCCCAGTGGTTCCTTCCACCTGCTTCAGTCGGTCACTACTCACCGCATATCTCCGCTCCGGGGCAGGTGGCATAGAGGTTTATCCAGTCCCTGTACTATTCATAGTGAACAAAATGGTGGGTTTAAAACGAGCACAGAATGGATTCAGTCAGGAAGCAATTGCTGCCTAAAGACGTTGTTACGCTCAACACCTTAGTGGCTATTTGTGGAACTGCAAATAAAAACACACAGAAAAGGTTGGTGGCAGTTTCCCAAAATGTTCAATCAAAGAAGCCCAGGGGCAATTGTCCTACTACCCCCCCCTTGCCAGCCCTCCCCTGGAAGAGTCAGTATTTAGCATCATCATCTTTGTACATTAGGTGTTCCCTAAAACGAAACGAGGCTTAATACAAATTTTCGATTTGCCTTTTGCAACAAGTACATCCCTCTTTGTCTTTCATCTTGGAGATGAAAAGGCTGGACTCTCCTAAAACTTTTCACACGCTCTTTGACTTTTATGAAAGTTATACTTCTCTTCACTCCAAAGCTTTAGTTAACAATAAAATTGTCACTGTTAATGTTTAACTTTGTAAGTCAGGTATTAAATACATATTGGTTCGTTAGGGTTAAAAGGGTGCTGCCTTAATCTCCTGGGAAAGTTCCCAAACCCTTGGTGTGTGACAGCGTTTAGAAAGAAAGACTCTCCGCCTAACAGCGAAGAATTTAAGGAAATTGAAATCCATGGATTGTTTCACAGTTGTCTAACTCCGTAATAAAGCATAACCCAGCACATGCGCGGCTCTGGCTTTTGTAAATAGTAGCGGCGGCTCTATTTTATTTATATATGTTTAGCATGCTGGAAAAATGGTGGAGATGGAAAATCCTTTTGGAAGCAAAGGCTGAATGGTATTTCCACAACAATGTTATAAAACAACATTCTAAAATAAAATCTAGGAAACTAAAATGCAGATTTGTAACAGGAGCGATGGGTTTGATACCCCGCTTTAACATATTGATGTACCCCCAGCAGGGACTACCAAGTGCATAATGGGAGTTGTAGTCCACTGGCTGTGTTAAACTCTCCCTTCACCTAGTATGTTCCTGCTACTAGAATACATGTACAGTTTTTATTTGGATGATGTATCCGTCCCCTCATTATTATTTTTATTATATGTGTACATTTTCTGGGTGAATTTTTAAAAGAAGTTCTACATTTTTGTTCCAAATGGATTAGTGGCTATCAGTATCCAAGGTTGGCTAATCAACCAGTCAGCAGAGACAAAGCCTTTAATCATATGCTGTGTTTTCAGCTGGAGAACATGTCTGTAAAAAAGACAGTAATAAATTACGGACCAAGAGCAATAAATATATGTGAAGGAAAAGTATACTAATTGTAATTATTTTTAGATGGAGAGAATGAAGATATGTTTCCTTCAGCATACATTTTGGACAATGCTCTGCTTCCAACTATGTGGGAACAGTTTGGGGAAGACCCTTTTCTATTCCAGAATGACTGTGCCCCAGCGCACAAAGCATTGGGCCGGCCCCACAATGGGGCCAACTGGGGCAATTGCCCCAGGCGGCACTTAGAAGGGGCGGCACTTTGCCGCCCCAAGCGGTTTTTTTTTTTTGAAGCGGAGGAGAGAGAGAGGGGCGCCGAGTGGTTTTCACTTACCCGCTCGGCGCCTCTCTCTCTCTCCTCTGCGGTGAGTCTCCCTGTTCGGTCTTGGTGCCAGCTTGTAATGCTGAGCGCCGGAAGTGGCGTCAATTTCCGGCGCTCAGCATTACAAGCCGGCACCGTGGCAGAGCAGGGAGACTCGCCGCAGGACTCTTTAGAGGTAAGTACCGGGGGGGGCGTCGGCGAAGTTTAAAATGCCGCCGGCGGGGGGGCGCCATTTAAACTTCGCCCCAGGTGGCGTTAAGTCTTCGGCCGGCCCTGACAAAGCAAACAACATAAAGACATGGCTGGATGAGTTTAGTGTGGAAGAACTCGACCGGACGCACAGAGCCCTGACCTCAACCCCATCGAACACGTTTGGGATGAACTGGAATGGAGAATGCGAGCCGGGCGTCTCCTCCAACATCAGTGCCTGCCTGCCTGACCTCACAAATGTATTTAGAATGCAATGTCATAAAAGTCCTTATTAGTGTAATGGTCAGGTGTCCAATACTTTTGTTCATATAGTGTATATATTCAGTGCATATCCATTAAATAACACCTATCTAAGGCTTAAATATTGGGGTTATAGTCACACTATATGGCCATATATTGCTTTGTCAAAGTATCCTAACTACGGTGAGTCCTTTCATGGCTATACTGTCTACCACGGAGCTGATCAGCGGGGCTGCGCTGCATTTTAACCAAAATGAGACGCTTAAGCAATTTAAAGCCTTCTCTAGACACCAAAAATGAGGCAGAAACGGCCTACTCAACCCTAAGGTTTGGGTAGAATCCATAGAATTCTTGTTTTGTGTATTTATTGGTCATTATTATTATGATTATTATTATTATTCAGCAACCCAGGAATCTAAATGTGTATGCCTTTTATGTGTTTTTTATTGTGTGCTTCTCTTTCTGTATTTCATTTGGTGGGCACTGGTCTTGAAGATATATCCCTAGCCCAGTTAGATTATAGAACTCACCACAAGAATAATGTAACAAGGTGGTGTTATTTTTAATTAACGTGCTTTTTTCTTCTTCCATATAGGAGATTCATAGGGTCGGGGGAATTTTTTCATACAATTTGAAGCGCAGTATATTCAAGAAGCAGATTTAGGAACACATACTTTATCTCTGGATCCTCTAATGAAACATCGAAATTACTGGTTTGTCCACTGGATGCCGCTCTTGCTCCAGAGAAGCCTTAAAGACGCTGCATTCCAATTTCAAAGAAATAAATAAGCAATGTTCTAATTTCTCATCATATGATTCAGGATAATGTCTCATGAATCTGAGGATTATCACCTCTATTTGGGTTTTTTTTTCACGTGATTCGTCATTCACCATTGTCAAAAGCATAATGGACATATTGGTTTCCAGCAAGTGGAAGTCATAAATAATAGAAAGTAGTCATGGCAAATTACCGTCGCTACTGAGTTTATTTTCCTTTTCCTGGTTAATAGCAAGTAAGTTACAGAAAGGTAGCAACAAAACAGTTTCCAGAAGCAGTAGGGTGTGCTAAAATAAAATTCAAGGGCATATTAAACCCCCCCCCAAATATTTAAGGAAATATGTATTTCGAATGCAGTGACATCAAGGTCCCTGTTGACGTAACAGTCAGGTGTCCCAATAATTTTGTCTATAAATATCTATATTTAATACACTTGCAAAGGTGGCTCATTAATAATAAAAAGCACAACCAATCACAAAAATATTAATGGGTTCAATGGACCTCTTTAAAAAAGTATTGGAGTGTTATATCAAGAAGCAGATATCAAATAAACATACATACGGAAATTTTTTATAGAATTCTATCTAGGGGATGATATTGAAATTGCAGATGAGATGATGAAGAAGATGTTTGGAGGGATATTTTTGTAGATTGTAAGCTTGAGAGCAGGACCCGCTTTACTTGATGTATCGGTTCTAGTTTTCTCATACCTTGTGAATGTATCTACCGTAACAAAGCTCTGCGGAAATTGTTGGCGCTTTATAAATAAAATATAATAATAATAGTTTATTGGTTAATAGTATATTAGATAACTGTCTTCAGTTCCTTATAAGTCACAATAGGCTGCTGTGATTGGCTGCGTTATCTGTTTATCTGGTCATGGGATCGGTTAGCTGTGCATTAGAGGTTTGGTTTGCATCATTAACAGCTGAGATACCATGATTTCCCGGACAGGGCTTTAAATCAGGGTGATGTTTAAGACCAGAAAAGAAATGGGGATTGGAGATTAGGGGAGTGGGATAATAGAATAGACAGGGAATAGGGAACAAAAGTGCGCAGAATTGGTGGAAATGGGAAGTCATCGATAAAATATGGCCTATGTCTCATAATATTTGAATATATTCATCTACAATCTGTCCTGAGTCCCAGGGTATTGTCACATTCTAACTGGTTTGGTTTTCATGGCTGCTATCAAATGCCCCCATTATATTGCAATATGAACAGACCACAGTAATGCTGAACAGTAATGCTGTAACCTAAAGGGGGCTTGGAAGACTGCATAAAAGAGGAGTCTCTACAGACTTTGACCAACAACAACATTACATAAATATTGCTGGGTGCTTTTTGTTTGTGCTTCAGCAAGCTTTTGGAGTTTGGTAATTGAAGCAGTTAAAAAGCAATCAAAAGTGGGCTGGTGATGATCAGATCAAAAGTGTTAATTATTGTTTTTTTTTTAAAAAAGCCCTACTTGTACTGAAAAAAACAATATATGATTTGTGTGGGTGCACAATTACAGTTGAAGAAAGACACAAAAACGTCTCTGGTCTTTTAGAGCAAACATGCTAAAAAAAACACCGGTCCTGGAGGGGTTAAAAGGAGGGTGATGCTTGATATCATTGTTACCTGTTAAAGAAAAATGACAAGGGTACCAGTACCAACAATACAGCAATACAATAAGTGTATATAAAAAAGGTATTTCCCGTATTCCACAGCGGCAACCCTAGAGGAACATTCTCACTTTCACTTAGGGGCGCTCGTGATTTGTACATTTGGAGAGGATGTATTTTGGGACTTTAATATTTATTTTTTATTTATTATATATTTATTTTTATATACATGATCTAATTTTAAATATTCTAAGGGACTTGTTCCCCAATAGATTTATTCATATAATTAACTTTTTTGAAGATTTTTGGCACCAGCACTTTTTTTGGATAGTATTCCAAAAAATACAGCACTTGCACTTTGGATTATATCGTAGATCACTGATTCACAACATTCCTGCTCTTCTTTGGAGTATCTTGAGAATCCAACAGCATTTGAGGATTACTTTTTCAATCAGGATTACCCAGAAGTCTTGGAAGCCATCTGATCTACAGCTTGATTTACAACGTATCCTGAGACCATTCATGTGTGGGGTAGCTTCGCAGGCAAGGGAGTGGGCCCACTCACAATTTTGACTAAGAACACGGCCATGAATAAAGAATGGTACCAACACATCCTTCAAGAGCAAGTTCTCCCAACCATCCAAGAACAGTTTGGTAATGAACAATGCTTATTCCAGCATGATGGAGCAACTTGGCATAAGGCAAAAGTGATAACTAAGTGGCTCGGGGAAGAAAACCAAAATTTTGGGTCCATGGCCAGGAAACTCCTCAGACCTTAATCCCATGGAGAACTTGTGGTCAATACTCAAGGACAAACAAAAACTCACAAATTCTGACAAACTCCAAGTGTTGATTATGCAAGAATGGGCTGCCATCAGTCAGGATGTTGCCCAGAAGTTAATTGACAGCATGCCAGGGCGGATTGCAGAGGGTCGACACTGAAAATATTGACTCTTTGCATAAACTTAATGTAATTGTCGATAAAAGCCTTTGCTTGTAATTATACTTCAGTAGACTATTGTAACATCTGACAAAAATAGTATGGCTGAAAGTTGATATAAAATAGTATAATTGTGGTGATTCAACAATACAGTACCTAGTTTTTTTAATAATTGCTAAACAAAGCTGCCTCTAGACTGCATACATATTACTCAATAAAAAATACTCTGCAGAGCTTGTACTGGTTTTGCATTTGGGGAAGTTAATTTCTACTTATGAGTTTATCCCGTGCAGAGAAAGCTAAGCCCAGTAGTTCTCAGACATCGCCCTTGATGTGGATTTGTCCTGTATAGTCATAATCTTCTCTCTGTCTGCATCTCTGCGGAGATCACCTGGCACAAGATCCCAGTGATGTCCGATCCTCCGATCGGGTGGAAGGTCATCATCGAAAGCACCACCATTTTGGCTATGTCCAATTTTCCAGTCAGGTGAGGGGACTTCATCCCCACATTATGGATAATAAATGAGTTAATCGTATATGCATTCTACTACTCAGTTACCATAATATACTCTGTGAGCAGTACCTGTAGGGAGCTGCTCGGCCACAACTGGGTCCAACCGAAATGAATCCTTATTCTCGCTTAACTTCTCTATGGCTGCACCATATATTTTTTTACTATCTTGGCCCTCTTGAGAATTACTTCACATTGCTTTAATATCAAATTGTATTTTTCTGCTTGGATGAAAAACATATGAAGGTCTGATCATCTTCCTGTAAAGGGCAAAAATGCTTTGATGAAGTGGCAGGAAATTGGTTAATTGCACCACAAAGAAGGGATTACTGTTGGAAATGTGAATCATATAAAAAAAAAATCAATGTACGCTGAGATCTAGCTATGGATCAGATGTTAAGTAACATTAAAACTGGGAAAGGAAGCAATCAATTTCTGATCAATACGACCAGAAAACAGAGTGCACATCCCTGAAATCACCATCACAAGTTTGGTTGTATGGGTTAGGAGAAGTCTATAAAAATTTAACCCCTTTCGTGACAATGGCTGATTTGTATTTTGTACCCTTTGCGACAATGGCTGTTGTGCTCGTGCTTAGCTGTAATTTTCTTATTTCTTATTTACTGATCTCACACAAGTTATATTTTGGTTTTCAGGCCAAGAAGGGCTTGTTTTAGTTGCCCTTATTTTGATCGTATCATATAATTTACTATAAAAAAAAGTATAAAATATGGTGAAAATTTGAGAAAAAAAGGACTTTCTGACTTTTACTTGAAACATCTTTTACTCATCTTCAAAAGCTAATGGAAAAAAACTGCTTAATAGAGTCTACTATTGGTCCTGAGTTTAGAAATACCCAATGTGTTATTTATTTATTTTTTGACTTTTTCTGCACGTTATGGGGCAATAAGTACAGGTAGTGTTTTGCTATTTCAAAACCATTTTTTTCAAATCTGGTCATTCTGCCTCGTGTCCTACTGGTCAGTTCAATTTACCCCATCAAACCATATATGAAAACTAGACAACCCAGGGTATTTTAACTCTTTCCATGCACTAATTCTACAACCAGCCTTTCTAAAACTTTGCGGTAGTAATTTCTTTTTTCGTGTACACATTTTACTTCAGGTATGAATTTACAGCTCCTGATATATGTCACTGTCAAACAACACCCCAATATGTGTTCAGCAACATCTCTGGAGTACAGCGATACCCCTCATGCATGGGTTTGTTAGGTTATTTGAGAGGTAAAAGGCCACCTTTGTGAGCTGTACATTGTTTTGGAATTTGGACATCTGGTCAGTATCCTATTTTTGGAACATTTTTGAACCTGGCCAATTTGATTTACCCCATCAGATCATTCATTTTTTAAAACTAGACAGCCCATGGGCATTTAACATGCCAGTATTTTAACTCTTTCCATGAGAGCATTTTTGTGAAGGCATAGCACTATTATATATTATATATATATTTTTTAGACATTTTTGTTTTTTTACATTTTGTTGGAGCTGGAAGGTTTCCCTGATGGTGAATTATTTTTACATCTTAATGTCACCTACCTGACTGATCCGCAGCCGTCACAGAGGAGAGGGAAACCCCCTTCCGTCGGCCAGCAGCCGCCACAGAGGAGAGGGAAACCCCATTCCGTCAACCAGCAGCCACTGCCACAGAGGAGAGGGAGACCCCCTTGTTCACTTACCTAGGCTTGACTTTGACCTTGAACTCGTCTGCTCCTTGTGACCTACCTGCATCAGTGTCTCCAACCTCACTGTGCGGGACACTTACCAAATGTTTTACAACATGATTAGAAAGCTTGGTTCCATTGACTTGCATGGTTGTATGCACTACCTGTATTCAACCTGCAGGGGGAGCCCAGAGGTTTTTTTTTTTTTAAAAGGACGCCTCCTTAGCTCTTCTAAATCAGGCGTCCGTCGCCGTCCAATGCAGAAATTGACACATAGGAGAGAGGCCACACAGGACCCCTGCTGCTGATCCTAGACATTGAGGCATTACAGCAACACCGTTTTTTAAAGAAAGCAATCTACACCCTTTTAAGGACATGACATGTCTGGCACGTCAATTGTCACCAATGGGATGTTTTTCCATAATGCGCCTGGCACGTCACTTGTCATAAATGGGTTAATGGCACTACATAAATAATATGGCATTCCCACTTCCTCCTGTGTACCTATAACAACACGCTACTAAAGATAATAACAGTAACTAAAAACCACAGAGCCACCAAACTTAAAAAAAAATGGTGTTACGATAAAAAGGGGACTCCTAAGTGTCTGTTTTTAGGTGGAAGAGTCTGTCTATTGGGTTAAGATCCCTCGCTCCCTCTTTCCTACCCTAATGTTTTCCTTTTCAAACGCTGTAGGCAGCAGGGATCACGGGCCAGTCGGGGAGATGCTCTGATTTGCCATGACTGGTCTAAGGAGCTGTAAAGTCACAGATCTCCATTGTAGCTCTCCTATGGACGCCTTGCAATTCCCTGCAGTTGAGCGCTGCAAGGTGGATCCGGTAAAGTGGGTGGATCCCCACACTTGTGACCCGACTGTGAGGCGGCTGATAAAGGTGCAGAGGAGAGGCGGCAGGATACAGTCGCCAAAAAACACAGGAAGAAACCCAGAAAGCAGGCGAGCAGCAAACACGTAGAGAACACACCAAGGGTAGCCGGGGTCTGGTACACTGAGAGGACACGTCACGGATAGCCGGGGTCTGGTACACTGAGAGGACACGTCACGGATAGCCGGGGTCTGGTACACTGAGAGGACACGTCACGGATAGCCGGGGTCTGGTACACTGAGAGGACACGTCACGGATAGCCGGGGTCTGGTACACTGAGAGGACACGTCACGGATAGCCGGGGTCTGGTACACTGAGAGGACACGTCACGGATAGCCTCAGTGCTCAGTTTTTAAACTTCCCACCAGTGACCGTCACGCCCATAGACGTGACGTCGCTTGCGCACGTTCTCGCGGCAGGGAACACATAAAGTTTGTTGAGGACACGCGTGCGCCTAGAGGAGACCATGCGGCTAGAGGAAGCCGACGGAGGAGACGCGGGACCTCTCTCCCGGATCGGGTAAGTGTCCCTGCCAGGATTCTGACACTCACCCACTTCAGCCTCCATCCCGATAGACATACCTGGGAACTCTCCGGGTCTTCACACATCACGGTCCCCGCCCGTTTCCCCTTTAAACGGGGTGTTTCCCGCCATGTCAGCAGGAACACCCACTGATGTCAGAACCTGACGCCATGAGACTGCCCATCGGCATCAGCGGGACCGCTCGCTTACGTCGATGGGCAGTCCTGGCTGCGTCCCGCAAGGGAAGGCTCTGGGTAGCCGGAGCTCATAAACTCCCAGGTATGCCAATACTGCCACGTTACCGGAACCGGGTGTCCTACTCTGTTTGGGGTGTACGAGCGCGAACACGTGTTCATAAAATACATTATACTACCTTAATCATATAATTATATGGCTCCTAGCCACACCCCTGAAGCGACGTCATCTTAAGTGTCGCGTGTATGTTAATCCTCTTCTAACTAAAGCGAGGCATTTACATATGAATCACAAATGAGTGAAACGCGCGGGTGTATAACGGAACGGCGATTTTATTTCCGCAGCACGCGTATTACAAACGCCCAGTTATCGGTATCTCATGAGCGTGGAATGTTTTCCTCGCCAATGCCAATAAAGTTGTTAAAAAAAAAAGAAACAAGCAGCGTGTAGTCACGCCCGTGCTGCTCGGGACAGATGGGCGTGGCGCGGAGTGGGGGAGTGAGTGTGCTGCGTGTGGCTGGACACTTGTTTGACGCGAGCGAGCAGCATGGACAGCGCCGATCAAGGTGAGTGCTCAGTCCGTGCGTCGGCCTGCGCTCGGTGCATCGTGTGCATTTTAATTAACACGTAAAGGCCAATCCTGAGTGGACTTGTCACTTCCTGCGCTGTGTCACCCGCACCTGTGTGAGGGATGTGGTCGGTGATGTGATCGGTGGGCACGGCAGGCAGCGCAGCACCGGGAGGCGGATTTTGTGAATGTGTGTGCCCCCGGGGCTCTGGGTACACAGGGGGGGATGTGTGTTGGGTATTTACGTTACACTTACATGTAAATGGCGGGTCACTTATGGAGACTGGATGATGTCAGGTGTGAGCTCTCGTAAGAGACGACGATGACGCTGCTGCTGCTGCTGATGTGGAAGGCAGTATGTCTCTCATGTGCTTGCATTACAGGCGTTTGTTGTCTCCATTCCCCCAGCGACGTCTCCTTCCTGCCCAGTTTTGTTGTGATGCTCACATGACAGCTGTGGGGTACATGTGACGGGCTGCGGGTACATGTGACGGGCTGCGGGTACATGTGACGGGCTGCAGATGTGATCACGACAGTGTGTGTCCCCCGGCGCGTGTACCGGGGCTCACCTGCTGCGTCCGAACTTATAAACCCCAGAGCTAATGCTACATGGGATTTCCGTGTGCTTTAGTTTTCACAGCACACGTTAAGTGCCTTTGTCCAGCCGCTGTGTCACGGCGCGTGCAGTAAAGTTATCTTCATATTACATGCGAACAGGTGGATTGAGCCATTGCCTGATCCGTTACGAGGATGTCCTGCGCTGAGACAAGGCCTCTTAAATTTACTATACACATTACATTCATCTTTACTATTCCTGACTGCTAATTCTGTGTAAATACGTCCAGCGCGGTAGAGGTTAAGTAAGAAAACATGGCATACGGTTGTGTGGGTACAATGCGACATCTTGCCATGAGTCTTACCGTGTCATAGAAGTGCTAGCGTGTTCTGACGTGTTCCATACGGGCTTGCGGAGCCCCGGCTCTTAATCTCGCACAGCTGTTTTTTTATTTGTAGATGTAATATAAGTTTTATGTTACTGAGAGGCTATTAAATAAATGGAACCGTCTCCCAGCAGAAGTGGTCGTGGCTTACACCATGAGGGAATTTGAACATGCATGGTACGGGCATAAAGCTATCCTAAATCTAAGACAACACCAAGTACTGATTAAGGTCTGAGTCTTCACAGCAGGAAAAACCGGCAGACTAGGTGGGCCGAGCGGTTCTTATCTGCCGTCACATTCTATGTTTGTGTGTGCATGTGTGTATGTGTGTATGCACATGTATGTAGAACACACGTGGTTCCGCATACATACCATATAACATTCCTGCCTGTGTTCTGCAGCAGACTCGGGTAGGACGTTAAAGAGCTGGGTAGTGCCAAGTCGTATAAATCTAGGGCATTCTCCACTAAGTAGCACTGCCTCATTTGTGCTGTAATAGAAGATGCAGAGTGCAGGGCTCCCTTTTTCCTAAGAGTCAGAATTGTTCTCCTGCAATGTCGTGTGTGTATATCTGACTGAACTGAGGGTGGGACTGGAGTTGGTGAGATAGGACAGGCTGTACCTGACATCCAACGTCATTGGCTCCTATAGTGCAGTGTGTGTGGGGGGTCCCACACACATAGCGTACCCCTCCTACTTCATCATGCTTTTCAGCGTGCCTATAAATTGGTGTCTGTGGGTGATCCTGTCTGCGCTCATTGAATGGAAAGTTGTTACCTTTTCCCTTTATTTCACACACTGTTGCCGTCACGCCGCCCGGCGCAGGCTGTTATCTCTACGCCCGCAGACGTGCTGGAACATTGTCTTCGTTTCCAGCATTCCTGTATTTTCTTTTTCTGCGCTTCTTGCGCTTTGTCGTTATACAGAACCGTTCTTCGTATCTGAGTATTCTACACATACAGGAGAGGGGTGTGTATGAGCGCTGGCACGAATTCTTGTAGCATCTTGTAATAGTAGGGCTGTAGGGCAGGTTGGAACAGAATCCTAGAGACGTGTGTGTGTGTGTACACACACATATACATACACACACACATATATACATATACACACACATACACACACATATACATACACACACACACACACATATATATACATACACACACACACACACAAACACATACACACACACTATGCTGGACTAGATCAATGGCTTTTTATCTGTTAAATACTTAATCATGGCTGAGGGTGATAGGAATTGTTGAAGCTCTATGATGTAAAACCGCTTTATCCCTGTAATAGTTGAGCTCAGCTGCTGAATTACTTTTTAACTGCAGCTTGTAATTAGAAGGCATTACCAGCCTCGTGACCGACCGATTTTGGTTTTATGGCCACGTCCGTGAAAATGCTTTTTTTTTTGGTTCTTATCATGTAAATGGGTGAGTTAACTCGTTCTTTTTCCAGGTAACATTACCAGGTTTTTTTTGTTTTTGTTTTTTTACTGCATTTTATTCTGCGGTATTTCAAAATCACTTTGTCTTTACAGCCTGGGCAAGAATATATTCTGGCTCAGGAATCGAATGGTTAAATTCATGCTGTATTTTACATCAGAGACAATTCCTTCCCAGCATTTAATATCGGGATTTATCAGCCGTTTGATTCTGTTTTTGATGTGAGAAAGTGATCCAAACGTTCCAGTTTATCGTGTGATCACTTAGCACTACTGCATGCTAGTGATACACACATTAACCCTTGCACTGCCAGGAAGGCAGAACACTGTGTAGTCTGTGGTTAAAGCTTAGTACACACTCACCCTAGCCTCTTCTTTCTAACAAACCCTCTGGGTTTTTACCAGTGCGAAGGCATCTGCTGATTCTAGCCTAAAAGTTGTCTACCCCAATAATTCTGCGGGCAGAGTGATGGGAGTTGTGGTACGCGGGACGCAGAAGTACATTGATTGTCATTAGATTGCAGCGATAGCTGGTTATTCCTGCAGGACCCGCGTATGGAATTTCCAAAAGCTGGAAGGGCAGAGGGGGAAATGACTTTTATGACACGTTTTATGATGCCCTTAAGGATCAAAAGTATTAGTTTGAAAAGCCTTCGGAAGACGAGACCTCTGAGGTCCCAAAACCTTTATATCATTTTTCAAACAGAAATGTTCTCTTCTGTAGATTGTAAGCTTGCAAGGCTCTCTCCACCTGTCTGTCAATTCTCGTCTTACCCCTTGAATATATGTATTGTATTAAGCGCTGCGTACATTGTTGGCGCTATATAAATAAAAGATAATAATAATACTAATAATAGTCTCAGAAATATGCGGAGCCTTAATAGTAAACTTGAAGATATTCCAGTTTATCATTTGAGAGACACCGCTGTAGAAACATAGAACTTGACTGCAGATAAGAACCATTCTGCTCATCTAGTCTGCTTTATGCTCATCATATGCTTGTTTAAATTGACTTACTGTATTAGCCTCTACCACTTCTGCTGAAAGGCTGTTCCATCTATCTAGCACCCTGTCATCAAAACCTCTGACAGTCCAGTTTCCGATTGTGGCCCCTTATAGGATTTCTCCCGTGAAAGAAGGGCTGTATAGCATACTTTCTTTGCTTAGAGATAAAACGTCTCCCCTGAGCTCAGTCCCGCTCAATGTGTAATATGTTTTCCCTCCAGTACATTTATTCTGTTTTTTGTGTTCTTTGGTATTGCGCTCATTCATCTTCCCGGATCTCCATGGGGGGCTTTAAATGATCATCATTGGTTGTTCCCTCCGGTTTGTGTATTAGATCTATCTCCCTTAAAGAGTCGCTCCAGCTATCATATCGCTTTAATGTGTATGATGGGCCAGAGGTCCCTTTAAATGTACCCGGTGTCCCTTTAAATGTACCCGATGTCCCTTTTGCTGATCCGTGGCCCTCGGTGTTATTTGCCGTCTCTCGGCAGGCTTTCTGCTTGGCTGGGTTCAGCGATTGTTCAGTGGCTCATTACACGGTCTGTTCCAGGAGGAAATGTTGCCGGTCATGTGAGAGCTGTGGGTTTAGTAGACGTGTCCTTGCCAACGTTGATAAGAGTAGGTGGGGGAAGGCTAAGGGTTTTCCTTTTGTCGTTTATTAGCCTTTTTTTTTTTTTTTTTAATAACTTTGCATAAAATTTGTAGTTCTCTTTTCTGTAGCAAGCAAAAGAGAAAAAATAGATTGAGACCCCCCCAGACGGACAGACGTATGTTGGATGGTTGACCTTTAATCACTTAAAGGGACAGTCTAGCCATCGTAGGCAGACTTTTTCAATCCAAATGCAGGGATGCAGCAGAATTTTCTCTACATTGGACCATTTTCCTACCCCGTCTTATCGGGTGCCCAGTGCACATGTGGGTTCTACCCTATGCCAGTCAGCTCCAGCGATGGCTTGAGACTCCACATGTTTGGAGAAAGTAGGATTTCTCCTGTTTGTATTTATAGTAATGTCGCGAAACCTGATTTATTAATGGCCCAGTGACAAGTTTACTTTATTAACCCTGTAGACGTACTATTACATCTACACAAATGGTGTCAAGATGACCCTTATGACTTAATAATACGTCCTGCGTGGTCAATTGGTTGGTTTCCTTGCCTGTCTTTGGGCAGAATGGACTCTAGTATGTCAGGATGTGATGAGAGTATCTGTGTAATGGATTCAGATTGAGAGCTGTTTGGGCATTGCCTTATCGGAGAGACCTTGGAGGGTCTGTACAGACTGTGCTGCGGTTTGCAGGCTGATCACACATGCTGTGATCAGGAATGCGGGGCTGCAGTGCCCTGTTTACTGATCACTGTGTGAGCAACTGCAGTAAGGGGAGGAAGAAACGGGGTTTTCCACTCTTTAGAAAATGGGGAAAAAAGGTTAAAATAGAACACATATATATAGCTGCTGGGATCCCACATCTGCCACTGATCAGTACACAAAAAAATAAAATAAAAAACACAAAACAGGACAAAAACTGTTTTTCTGCTTGTCCCCCAAAAAAACCCCAAAACAGTATTTACTTTGCGTGGGTTCACTACAGAGGATGAACACGCATATGGTGAAAACTGCAGAAAGGCTGTGGTCTCTTGGTTGTAAAAGCCCCTTGGTCCTAAGGGATTACTGGCACTTTACGGGGGGGTGGGAGATGTGATGCTGAGAACGTGCCGAAGCCAACGTTGGTCTGTCCTGTGGGGGCAATGCTTTGGGCAGGGGCTGACTTTCCTTTTTGTTGAGATGGAGATAATGGAGAGTGAAGCAGCTGGATCCGCTTCTAAAAAAACCGTGTCTGCCGTTAGTAAATCTGCTTCGCTGCTGGGAGAAATGGCAGGTGCTTTTTGCCGACCTCGTATGCTCTTCATATGACAAGGCATCTGTTTTTTCTCTGGGCTTTGTAAATTCCGTACGTTTTTAGCATGATCCTATTGACAAATGGCGAAAGAATTTTAAAACTAGCTTGATATTTTTAGAAGTCGCCTGTCCGGTTTATAAGAATGATGCGTTTCAAGGGCTTTTGACGTGTTCTGCCAAGTCTGTATAGATCCAAGAGAAACCTTGTTCCACAACTGCAGTAAAGCAGTCCCTCCCTTACACCGTAACCGGGCCCTGGGACGTCATAGTACATATTTAAAGGTGCAGTTCCACCTGCTCTGCAGAATTCAGCAACTTTGTCACTAAACTCAAAATTCCTATTACAGTTGAATCCCTTCCTAGAGATAACTTTTTAAGTAAAATAAGAGAAAAGGATAAACTTTTAGAATCATTAAACATATTAAATAAAAACCAGCTATAATGTGGCTTCTATGTGTTTGGATAAAAGGTTTACAGTAGACTTAATTCTGGTAGTTTCTATAGGATGGATAGCTGAGGATTTAGGTTAAAAAACAGATTATTAGTAATCGGTAATTATTTCTCGCTTCCCATTACAGACACCAAACTGTTCCTTGATTGTACGTTATTCATATATAAGCCTTCTCTGTTTATGTCTAACAAACCTGTTAGGCGAGTTTGGTTTCGTTGTTTGCCACGTTTGTCCCGGAAGCTGTATTTTGGGTGAGATACAGCAGAAGGTTAACGCGGAGCTTCCACCCCACCGTTTAATCCGTGACGTTATCCTGCTCTCGCCGAGCTCACAAAGTAGAAGCCCCTGTGGGACGAAGACATTTTATTTTGCAGCATTTGCGGTTTGGAGGAACTATTTAATTCTTTTTATGAAGTGTGTTGTCCCCTTAATGCTTGATTATGCTCTAACTTGAATTAAACCGCATTGAGGTGTATTCACTAACGATAGAGTTAGCAGGAGATTCTCCAACTTCACTCCTTATTATTAAGGGACTAACTTCCTTTATGAATGGGGATGAGCTGGCTCAGTATCACGCATGGGTCAGTCAGGGGCAGGGCCGGCCCAAGACTTAATGCCGCCTGGGGCGAAGTTTAAATGCCGGGGGGCGGCATTTTAAACTTCGTCAACGGCATTATCTACCCTTACCCCCCCCTTTGTACTTACCTTTAAACAGTCCTGCGGCGAGTCTCCCTGCTTTGCCACGGTGCCGGCTTGTAATGCTGAGCGCCGGAAGTGACGTCAAGCATTACAAGCCGGCACCGAGACCGGGAACAGGGAGACTCGCCGCAGAGGAGAGAGGGGCGCCGAGCTGGTAAGTGAAAACCACTCGGCGCCCCTCTCTCTTCTCCGCTTAAAAAAAAAAACAAAACAAAAAAAAACAAAAACGCTTGGGGCGGCAAAGTGCCGTCTGGGGCAATTGCCCCACTCGGCTCCATTGTAGGGCCGGCCCTGGTCAGGGGGGTGATGTCATGTAGGGCAATCTTTCTGGGGTTGTCCGGTTTATTAAATGATGCCTGATGAGGGTTACATATAACACTGGCTTTCTTTTGATGGATTGTATCTGTGCCTTCATGGTAGGGTTTCTATATACACTGGAATTATTTATTCTCACATTGCAACAATATGGATCATGTCGGGGGCAGAACGGCGGATATTTCTAGAGATACAATGTGGTCTTCAAATGATGCACAATTGTCACTTTATAACCTGCAACACAAACTTTCAATTGAATAAACAGATCACTTTTCTCATGTGGCACAGCTGGAGCAAAAATGTGTTCATTCGGGTGATAATCACTTTACGCCCAGACAATGAATGGACCTGTCTTGTAGACATTTTATCTTGGATACATAACCCCCATTGTTCATATAGTTAATGATCTCATTATATGTTGTTGTGCAAAATCCTGTAAATGTGGTCAGATTTAAAGGGAAACTCCATAGCCGGCGTCGTTGCTCTTCTGGACCTGATGTACATTCCCTTGTCTGGCACTGCAAGCCAGGTCAAGGAGTTTGACATGATGGTTGCCTGGTTGGGTCATGGCCAGTTATTCTGCGTTAACCATAAGCAAGATATTCACTGCCATGCAGGTGAGGGTCAACCTCACCATGCGTACATTATTGTTTTATATAGCGCCAGCAAATTCCGTACTGCTGTGCAATGGGTTATTAAAGCGTCGGGGCGGTGAAGTCTGTCCTCCTACGGATGTATCTGGTGTTTCTTCTACTTTCACCAGTGAATTTTGAGAACAGAAAGCTGCCGTGTTGTACAGGGGTTGGCTCACGGCCTTCTGCAAACAGATTAGATTCAGAGCCGCAGCCTGTAATATTTACCTTCTTTCTTAAGCAGCGCCGGAAATCAGAAATGACCCGACACATGCTTAAGGATATCCTCAAGAGTGGGTGGATAAAACAAGCTAGTAGGAGCTTTGTCAACATGGTCTGTTCTTCTAACTATCAGGAGGACCTCATGTTGCCACATTCTATGAAGGTGCTTTGCTGAATAGATATGTTTCTTTTATTTAGTGGAAAGTAGTTTATCCCCTTAAGGACAATGGGTCCCTAAACCCATTGAAAACAAAGAATTTTGAGCCCGTACATGTATGGGCTTTGTCATTAAGGGGTTAAGTTGGCATGTATGAAAACATAATAGATATATATTTCTTCATATTGGCATGTATGAAAACTGTTACTGGGATCGGAGAGAAAATGCAGAATTCATCGGTCTGAAGGCCTTCTGCTGCATTCTCTTGCTTTATATGGATCCCGTTACTATAAACTACGGTGACATCAAGGATTTTTAAGTGTGAGCAGAGAAAGGTCAGGGTTTTAATAAATGAGTCATGAGATTTTAATCTGCTTTGCAAGCTGGAAATGACAAAGCTCGGAAAAATATTGTGCTCTCCTTTGTTACAACTCAGGGCATGTTAAAGGGACCTCACCAAGGTAGAATGCATATTAACGTGCTTCAGAAATACTTCTGTGTGCATTACTTACCTGTGAAGAGAAAAGATACATCTTTAGGAGAAGCTGCAGCATCATTAGACCTTCCTGGAAATCTCAAGCAAGCCAGTGCTGCAGCGGGCTGGTGGCGAGCATGTGCGCATGCTCAGGAGACACATTCAACCAAATGCCTCTCCTGAAACGCAGACATCGGTGGAGGTGGGGGGGGGGGATAATGCAAATGCCCAGAGATGGTTCTGATGAATCCATTGCAAGACAAACACATGTTGATACCCGGCTATCATATGCATTAAAAGGGCTGCAGTGTACTTTTAATGTATTGTACTTTGGATGCCATGACAGAAGCACCAGGAGTGAATAATATAACGTGCATCACAGTCTGGAGTTGGCTTATTCGTACTCTATACAGATCTGTATAAGACTCAATTGAAATTTCTGCTTGAATGCATGTTGCTCAATTATGTATGTAATTAAGGGCAAGCCAAGGTTTCCATGAGGACTGGTATTGGAGCCATATGGTTAACACAGTTAATCAGCCGCTAAATAGAATGTACATGTTGGACCATTAAAAGATTAATATTTCAAGAGTCCTAGGGGCATCTCATTTAGAAAGCTCCAAGGTATGATCGTGTGGGTTTGCTGGGCTGCCTTGAGCCTGCTTAATGGGGAGACCTTTCCAGGTCCGTCACTATTCAAACTTCAGTGAGGTTCTTAGAAATGTACGACGGAGGTTATATATTACCAGCAATTCTGTCAAAGTGGTCCATTTATTACATTTTTATAAGAAACGTAATATCTAGCCCCTTATGCATGTTGTGGTAGTCACAGGAATTGCTTGTCGAATCTGGGTCAAGAATTTGCCATCTGGAGCCCAATCTCTATTGCAATTAATTTGAATTTGTGGTGGCTTTTGGGGAGCTTTGAGTTTCTCACCAGATACTGATTTTGTTGAAAACCTCCAATCCTTGGTGCTTGTAATACATTTTGCCTAAAATAAAGTCACCAACTGGCCATCGGTGCAGCATATGCAGTGATGGCGAGTGGTTGGCGTGGGCTGTGAATACCTCTGTATTTATCCTCTAGTATCTCCTATCTCTGGTATTATCTGCCTGGTCCTTGTGCCAAGGGATGGGAAAAGTGTCCACGTGAAGACTTGTAGCTCTTATTGGTACCTGTGGAGTATGACCACCATGAAGTCTATTGTTGCCTAACCCCGTCTTATGCCCTCCTTCCACATTTGGCCCCTCTGCTCTGTCCTCCCCCCCTTGCATCGTGTCTGTCTCCCTCTGGGCTTTATCTTTAGCCGTTTAGCCACAGTCCTATCTCCTGAAGCCTTCAATTCTGCTTGTGTTTCAAGTCCATAAATTTCATGTTTTTCTTTTTCATATCCTTAGGCCTGGCCGCTGAACTTTTAAATAACTGATGGTGGTCTTCCAAAGCCATGGGCTACAGGACTGGTGCCAGCTTGGTGCTACTGGGATTGGCCTTTGCTGGGCCATCACCTCCAGATGGCAGACGGTGCTGATGTTGACATTGTCGGGGTTTAATTTGTTTTGTGTGGGAGTCTGTGCTCATGCTGGATTTCATTTTTGATGTTCTTGCAGAGGAATGTTACATACATACATACATACATACATACATACATACATACCAAGACATTCCTTGGTTGGGCTGCACGGACCTGTTCAAAGTGTTGGTAAAATGATACGGCATGCTTGAAACATGGGCCAACTGGTTTAATAGGATCTCTTACTAGTGTCATGGTATGGACTTTGTACACTTATACCATGTTCTGCAGGAGCAATATATAAGACGAATGGGAAATGCTGCTATTAGCATGATGGTTGTTAGAATCTAGAAATCTACATTTATCAAACGATAGTATAGAACACGTGTAAGTGGAGAGCATATGATTTACTTGGATGGTATTACAGCTATATCTTTTTAGAGTATACCATTCTGAATAATAATTAAAGGAAGGGTCCCATCAGTATTGTTTGGTAAACAGTTAGTGTTACCAACCCAGTTATTTGTTGTAACATTTACCTGTTAGAACTTAATTATATTCCGTTAAATGTACATCCCATCCATAATATGCGTTTCAATATACACTCATCATTGGTGAGGACTAGACTGTCCCTTTAAATACCCTACTTCCATACAACGTGTGTGTGTGTGTGTAATATATATATATATATATATATGTATTTACTGTATGGCAGCGGGTTTACAGAAATTTCTGGGTATGTTAGTTTAATGAATGATTCCCTACAAGAGCAAATTTTAATCCTAGCTGCTGATTGTGGAGACCCAAACTCTCTGTATGAGGTGTAAACAGCCAGCGTAGCTGCGCCATTCCCGTTGCCCCTCAGGGTGATGTTTATTAGTTTTTACGGTCTCTGATATTAATCTTGCGGAGTGATGTCCTCGCTTTAACAATTCCCTGTAATGTGTTGTTGTTGCCGGTGCTGGAATAAGACCATGAGAATGACATTATGAGGGCGTTCACTTTCATCTTGCCTTAGATGGGAAGATATTAGGATCTAACAATAGTTGCGTTCCCCTGAAGATATATCTTTGATTACAGACCTAGTGTGGACTAAATGTTCAAGCTGCTTAGCTTACCTTGAATGGAAATACAATATTTTTTTTTAGCTACACAAATGACGTCAAATAATTGTTGTTGGTGCGTTGGGTCGGACCTGAGAAACAGCAGGTGGAGTATTCATGTTTTGCGAGACCTTCTGAGCTTACCATGTTCATAGAGCTTAAAGGGACAGTCCAGCCATTGTATGGACTTTAATGAATACAATAGCCGAGTAGTCTCTTTAAATGGTTGTGGCTCCTCTTGCAAATCCATGGAGGGATTCTACAAACACATCTTCCGCCATGTTTTCTACTTACAGCCAGTCTGCTCGAGGGACGGCTCAGCAGGTATTCTGATGGCGGTCTAACAAGACCTTACTGTGTAAAAATAAAGCACCCCCATTGATTTCAGCAAGAGAGGAATGTTGGACATTGGAGCTGCATCTTTTCTTAAAGATGAAGAAAGCAATGGTCTTGCTTTTTTTGCAGCTGTACAGAGCAGTTGCGTCCATAGGGCTCCTGCTCAACCTCCCGTGATGGTTTAGATTGTTTAGACTGCGGCATATATTCTGTACTAGCGGCCGTGTCCCAACAATGTGCGTTAAACCAAGATGCTTTCCTCCCGTGAGACTTCCACTAGACCCTTCGCTTCTCTGAAGTATCCGGGTTTTCCTTGCAATTGCGTTTTCAGCCTACAGGATCACTCCGTGGGAGGGGTCTCAGGCTCGGGGGGGGTTCGGAGTGGGTGTGCTGTCTACTCCTGGGCAGACAGCAGCAGCTCCCCCGCGTGGCGACGGGGCATTTTTGGGGAGTTTAACAGGCTGACAAACACCTAGGTGCCAGGACAAAATTAGTTAGTATATACTGTTACCAAACTATCTATTCAATGATTGAATGGAAATAACAAAGAAACAGCAGGATAAGCCTGTAAACACGTGATACGATTACCACTCCCTTGTGATCATCTCCACGCAGACTCAGAGAGAGATGGCAGGACTTTATAAACACAATAAGTCCTCCATCTGCTGGATACTCCCCTGGTAACCTATATTCTCCAGTGACCCTCCGAGACCAAGGTGATAGAAAAGGGAAAGGACATTGCACTGGGCGAGGGAGTGGAAGGTCATTAAATGCCCTAACTTTTTCCAAGGATTCTTAAGTATAATGAACCATGTCATTAAAGAAGTGCTCTACATGTGGGTCATCCTTAGTGCAGTAAAGGTGCACGGTGCTACACACGGGACAGAAGCTACGGCGGCTGCTCTACATATAGGATTTTACCCCAGAGCCTTTCTCTGGAAAAAGCTGGCATTGGGGAAAAATCTTTGAAATGTTGGGTAAAAAGAACAAATGAACTGTATGTGTCTTATTAATATAATCATCTCTAGCTTGAGACTGGAGATTTGTGCGAAAGAATAATAAATGTATGCATGTCAGAGTAATTGTGTACTCGAGGCCGTTATCTTGTGTAGTGGAGCCTGCCCGGCTTCTCCATAAAGTAATTGAAATCATAAATAAACAGCGAGAGGTTTATCTGCGTAGAGCCAAGCAAGGCAGTCAAAGGAGGTCCACGGGAAATGTGGTCAGCTGTTTTAATGGATGTAGCGTGAGTCTCCGAAAACAAAATGAGTGCAATTGAATTTACAAGGGAATATTCGGTCAGGCGGTTCTTTCATGCATTGGCGCTTTAGAGCCTTTAGATAGAAGTGCAGATGGATTCTAACCATTGAGACTTTCAGCGCACCCTGTAATCACAACTCCCACCGCTCGTAGTTCCTCCTGGGGGGTGCTGCTGATCAGTGAGCCTGCTGCTGATCCCCCCCCCAGTCCATTTACCCGCACCGCATTTATAGATGGCATTACAGGACCATGGGAATAGGAGCGCCCTTGGCAAGGCCTGCTTCGGTAAATACACCGCTGCTTAAAGATGCTGTTCCACTTACATTAATCATTATGTGACATCACTAGAATGTTAAACCAACCTCAACAATTACGAGCTTTTATATTCCTGCTGATGGTTTAACCAAAACCTTTTCTATGGCATCAACTTATCAGTGCCTGCTTTTGTGTCACGTGAGAAAGAAGCATTCCCGGAAACAAAATATGAATAAAGAAATCTAAATGTAAAAGGTTGGGCAAGTATTTGTATTAGAAATGTTTGTAATGCAGCTTTAAGTTGTCAGTGTTACATTCAACAGAGTAGTTGGAACAGCACCTTTAATCATGTCATAGTAAAAGCAGCAGTGTGGCAGCCTGTGTTTCAAAATAGGAAAGTCTCCTTCTTATTTTCCTTTAGCGAGCTCAAGACCCCTGTTTTATGTGGCATAAAGAATTACGATAAAATAACCTGACCCAGAATGGTGCCTAGCCTTGCATTAAGAAATGCTCTGGGCAGAAGGGGTTAATATTGCTGCTTCTGAAGTCACCGATCAGGCCTTGAGCAGGGAAACGGCATCATACGGCTCTAATGTTTTATTCATGGAACTTGCAGTCTAATAAAATCATTTTCCCCATAATGCATTGTGTCCTAAGCTGCCTTTCTTTAATTTTTAATAAGCTGGCTTCCCCGCTGGACGGCGATTGTTTTCATTCTGAAAAATGTCTGTAATACGGAATTGCTTGTATGCCGTGGTTTGGAGGAGTATTGGGGGCAGTCATGCCTCGAAATGAGGGGGATTTCTTAGTGATGACTGCTTCTTGTAAATAGCATCAGTTCTAATGCGCATGCACAGATATTAACTAGCATGCTGTTGCAATCTCCTTTGGCGCAAGGGGTTGATCCCGGGTGCCATCTTGATTATTGGCGAGCCAGCCTTAGGCTAAAGTGCCATCAGACTACAAACAATTAAAATTCAATATCCTTTATAGAATTTTGCATTGAAACCTGCAAGGATTTCAGATTTTGTCAGAAGACTATATTTAATATGAATTTATATTTTATGATGGTGGTGATGACTTCATGCAGACTCATTTCATTATTTATATTATTAGTGGGCAAATATGGCTGGCTTATTATTGAAAGTGCACCCCAGCCACTGCATGCCATCTCCTGCTTTGTCGAGGATTTACTCGCGTAACCGTCTTTTCCTTCCTCCAATCAGAAACAGGATTAATAACAAAGCTGAGTCAGGAAACATATGAAAGGCAAGGACTTTTACAACATGTTTTTAAATATAATATGTAATGGAATGACCCCAGCAGATCTTCCGAATAACTAAAAATCAATGTCGGACGCCTAGACAAATCCCTGGAGCCAGCATACCTCCCAAGTGTCCCAGTTTGGGACACAGTCCCTCCCCCTTTTTATAAAAGCCTTACATGTTTACATAAATGGTGGTGACGTAAAAAGTCTGCATAGAGCCCTGTCCCCCGGCCACATCCCGTAGAACGGAATCCTCCTTCGTTAGCCAGGTGAAACGTTGGCAGGTAGCTATGGATTCTAACGAGTTACTGATGGTATTTATGTTTTGTTATCTTGGTCTCCGTAGATCTCTCCGACCCGGTTTCCTAAAATATTTTGTGCAGCTGCAGAGATGTGCCTTGGAGGCACAGCCTGTATGAGGAGCGAGTGATAACACGATAAAAGATTTGGAGGAATGTAACCCAACGTACCTTGAAATGTAGTATTTGCTCTAATGCATGCTTTAAACCAGACCCCACCGTACGAGGTGTATATAGAGACGTATTGGTTGCTATATTACTACGTTCTCCTTTCAGCGCATTGCTCTGTTTTATATGCCCGTCTTGGTTTCGGATCGGTCCAGCAGGGGTTAAAAGGGGGTATCTTGTTTTCAATTATTTTGCTGCCTGAAGTTAAACTCCAAAGATCTCTGCAGTGCTGGAACAAACAGGGAAACTGCTCCCTGCGGCCTCAACGTGTAGTAGGTCAGATGTGTTTTCCTTGGCTGAATGT
Source organism: Spea multiplicata (assembly GCA_009364415.1). Taxonomy (NCBI): domain Eukaryota; kingdom Metazoa; phylum Chordata; class Amphibia; order Anura; family Pelobatidae; genus Spea; species Spea multiplicata. The sequence goes on along the minus strand of VKOC01016760.1, from coordinate 72,529 downwards.
CAGGCGATGAGTTTGTCACATCGTATTGTTATCAGCAGCAGGACAGAGAGACGAAGCGGCCGCTGAGGTATAATTAATGCTTTGATATCCCATCACAGGGTTAATATGTGGCATTCGCCATACAAATATGCATACATTTTAAAGCCGCACTTGTCCAGTATGTAAATGAAAAATAAAACCCACAGGGTGCGTTGTAATGCCCCAGCAAGATGGGTGATGTATGGAAGCTGCAGCTTCTTAAGAGAGCCAGGAAGGGATGCTTCCTTTGCACTCCATAAAACTTGGGTGCCACCAGTAAACTTTTAGGAGCCGTGGCTCTGGGATTAGACCAGCCATGGCTTTCTATATCTCTACTCTTTGTTAAACTTTGAATGCGTGTTTAAATATATTTCTTGGCTTCCTATGATACAAAAACACAACAAAGATTGAGGATTTTGGGAAGATAAGATCATGGTTTTGTTCCTGCCAAGTTTGTTCCATAACAGGTTGGTTCTGTTGACCTCTCCGACACTCAGGAGGAAATATTTTGCTTGTAGGAAATCTCTGCTTCAAGTTACTGCTGAATGTAATCGTAATGTCGCCGTTGTGATTATGTCCGCTGGATGACATTGTCTGGAGACACTGTAGGAGTGCTTTGTTTTTCTTTGGGTATCTTCGGACTTTGCCAACATAACAGCTTTTACTCTGCGTTAGTATTATGTCACTAGAGGAGAATCTCTCTGTAACAAGCAAGACCGGTGGCACACAACTGTTTTCGCGTCACAGATGTGCATGTTACGGCGTCATGAGTTTCTTCACCTGGAACATCTCTTTATTACCAGATGGTGATGTCCCAACGTCCGCCAGGGGACTGTCTGCTCCCGAAGCGAGTTACAGACTGAACTCTGGACCAGTCAGTCCATGTCATTGGCACAAGAGCCTGCTGTGCGCATTTCCATTGCCCTGAAATTTATTGGCTGACTTGGCCTATAAAGCGTCTTCAGACTCTTGATTTGCAGGTATCTGATAACTACCCGTCCTCATGGTGTTGGATGATGGCCTCCTTAGCCAGTTAAACACGTCAGCTTAAATAACAATCCGAGCATAAGGAACAGCAGCATGTTTTCCAACACGTGTATTTCTTGTTGCTAGTATCCTGTTTCTAAGCTTTAGCTGCTTCAGAGAAATGCATGAAGTCACCCAAGTCTTAAGCTCACCAGCCAAGCATGATGAAGTTTTTAACGGACAGCTCTCATCTTCACATGCATCCATTAGTAGTTTGCTAGCATTTGGGCAGGTGGGATGTTCTGCGGTGGATATTGTTTCTTTTCCTGACAAGAATACACAGCTAGATGTTCCTCTGTCACTGTTGGATACATTAAAGGGTTGCAGCCACTATCTGAGCCTTTAACGTAAAACTTTTTTTCAAGTTGCTTATAGTTGGGAATTTTTTTTAATCTGGTTATGTGGAAGCACGGATTCGTGGCAAAGGTTGACATGACCAGCATATCTCCCCTTCTCGTCCCCTCACCCTTGCAGAGACTACCACTAGAGCAGGGCTTGACAAATTTGTTGTGACTCTAGGCACCAGCTAAAAAAGTTAGGAGCCAGGAATTTTTTTTAAACTAACAGTTGGTCAGGAGTGATCTGATCATCACCGGCCCACTTACTAAACGCACAGCATTTGACCTGGAAGCACCCCTGGGCTTTCAGGTCAGTGCTATTAGGCGATCTGCACTTGGTTATGCAGCTATTTGGTTTAGGTCAGAATAGGCCACTGATAGACGGGTATATTCCTGAGAACAGTAAGTTAAGATAGCTGCCCAACCTGTGTTTATTTTAAGTCTGTAAACACCATGATGTAGGTTTATTTATTGTGCTGAACTGAAAAGTGTAAGATTGGGAAAAGTGACGTTATATACAGGTGTGCCCTGTCATTGTGCAGGTGCAAGCCAAGAAAGTAATGTGTGCTCTTGTAACTCAAACAAGATCCAGGAGCTGCCCAGATCCTGCATTACAACTAAACACATCCTGTAATTTTCCAGCAGCCATTTCTCCTGACTTCAGGACAATGAAAGCTGTGGTTGGCAGATGTTGATAGGTCTTCAAATTCAGCCTGATGCTTTAAACATCCAGATCGAATAAAGCAAGATACTTTCTCTCGGACAGAAATAACCAACGTCTAGAGGTGCGCCAGAAATTATTCTTTAATGAAAAATCTGGACGAATCATATTTTTGAATGGGAACATGAAAAAAAAAGCAATAGTAATAGACTGTGACTGTAAAGAGTGAAATAGCTTAAAAGTATTTATGTAAGAAAATCATCATGAAAGAGACTATTAGGGCATATTTGCTAATTATTTGTTTAACAAGGTGCTGCCAATATATTTTCTAGTGGAAGAGCACGTCTAAGGTTGTCTTCCTGTACTGATTTTGCCTTTTTGAAGACATCATCTATTCTTTGGCCGGTTTCTAATTTGTGTTGGAATAAAATGTCAAGCTGCTCTTTAAATACAGCCTAGCAAATTTACAGTTTGTTTTGCTGGTGCAAAAAGCCTCTTTGCATTGCCAAGGAAGCTGGTGACTGTGGTAAGACCTCAGATCTTTATTTTGCCTTTTAGCACTCACCCTGGAGAAACTGGCAGTGTACCCAACGCTTTGGAGAAGTTTTCCCTTGATGTGCTACAGAGCATGTCATCTCCATATGGTATTTCAGTACATGGGGCGCATATTGTTTAGTTATCCGTCTGTCCAGTTAGATGGGTAGCCTTTTCTCATTTTGTTTCTCTCCAGTGCAAATCTTAGGTTTAGATCTGATTCATGTTTTTGCGTATACTCCTTGGGTAACGAGGAGTAGAGCGGACTGCTTACATTTGAACATTGATTCCAGGAAAACATCTTAATTAATAGATTTCTTTAGACTTCTTTCTCCTATGCTTAGAGGGTTAATGGCATCTTGCCTCCCTTTACAAGTGCTTATCTCCTGTGCTGAGGTTGAGTTACCTGGTGTCAGGAGCAGACTTCTCCATGTGTCTCCTGTGGTCTGTTTGGCACAATGTTGTAATGCTTTTTTACTTTGTTTGCCAAAATCGAAATGATTGTTACCTCGTGTTGGAACCTAAGCTTGTGCCAGGATCAAGGTGACTTCATCCTTATATCTCAGAGAGAGTACATAGACTGGAATATCTTCTTTCGTATGAGTAGTGTAGCTTTGATCATGCTACAAATAACATTCTGTTATATACAAGCCTCGAAAATATCCCTCAGAATTACCCGTGTATTTATTATACTTATTACCCCTTCCGTCTCTTTACATACAGACAACTTATCTCATCCCCTAAAGACTCCAAACATTGCCATTATTCATATATAATTGAAATAAAAGGCTTATTAAGGGGTTTCCCTGTGAGTGAATCCAAATAGTAAGGTGCTCACTGTTTAATGTCAGCGCAGCCTAGGAGCTCTAAAATGCAAAAGTTCTCAAACATTTGCCAATTTAGTTACACTGAATCAGTTCCCCAGGCACTCGGCTGATTATGTTGGAAATCTGGCCAGAGCACAGCAGTAACGGCGAAACAATTAATTAGTAACTGCTTCACAGACTATTCAAAAGCAGCCCCGAAAAGAGATGTTTATTATAGTGTGTGCGCTGTGGTATTTGGCACCAAGATGTTAGCAGCAGATCCTTTAAGTCCTGAAAGTTGCGAGGTGAGGCCTCCATGGATGCATGCTGGTGCCATGTGTTCTCCAGGTAAGCGACGCATCTGACCATCCAAGTAATGTAAAAGAAAACGTGATTCATCAGACCAGGCCACCTTCTTCCATTGCATCCTGGACCAGTTCTCACATGCCCATTGTAGGTGCTTTCGGTAGTGAACAGGGGTCAGCATGGGCACCCTGACTGGTCTGCTACACAGCCCCATATGCGATGCCCTGTTCTGTCAGAACCAGCATGAACTTATCCATCAGAACAGTAGCTCATCTGTTGCATTTGACCACACAGGCCTTCACCCCCACCTGCATCAATGAGCTTTGTCTCCCCATGACCCCACAAGAGCTGCGGTTTTGGAGATGCTCTGATTCAGTCGTCTAGCCATCACAATTTTTCCCTTGTCAAAGTTGCTCAGATCCTTACGCTTGCCCATTTTTCCGGCTTCTAACACTTCACCTTTGGGCTTCACCATGATATCCCAGTATCCCAACAATAAATAGATAAATGCAGAACTTGTTTTCATACAGGGATACACAGAGATTCCTGGTCTATTTGTGGCCCTTTAGGCCTGGAATTATAAACCACTGCTATAAACAAAGTCCTTTGCCTTGTTAGCCCAGCATCCCACAATGTAGGAAATACAGACTTGAGCAGTGGTTCCTCTGGCTACCACGAGTGGACCCATTCTGTTAATCAGGGAGATACTGTTAAAACTATTATTAATTGCAGTTATATCTTAATATTTGCCACTGAAGTCAGATGAGGTTCAGAACAGATTTGGTATGTAGGGTTTGTGTGTCCAGAATGTACTCGGTGTATAGCCAGTCTCCCGTTCTGCACACTGATCATAGTCTAGGCTGCAATGCCCCCCAGTGGTCAGAAAATCGGGTCAAGGCAATCCGTGTCACCTAACACTGCAGAGTACTGTCTTTGTAAGCGAGATTATTCCCAAGGCTCGGAGGTTTGGAGCCCAGGATGCATTAAGCAATTGATTGAAATGCACTCTCCTGCAGGGCATCAAGTACTCGTCCTTGCAAGAGATGATGTATACTTGGATGGTTATTTATACTAGGCTTGTAACGTTTTAAGCAGATGACTGACTAAACGCAGTCTCTCCCCAACCAGAAGAGTACAAGCTCTTCGTGTGCGCTGCACAGATGGTGTGCACCACTCAGTACTCATCGCTAATCTGTCTGTGTCCTAGAAGATTAACAAGGCCCTGGTTTTGCATTTGAAATCATCTCATATTTTTCAAAGTAAGCTAAAACCTGCAGCGTCGGACGCGCATTGAAGAACATACCTCAGGATCGTCATTTTCTATACGTTGGTAGCGTTTTCAATAACCGTAAAGCCACAATAGCCGAACAGGTTTTTGTTGGTTTGGAGAAGTAAGCGTAGCCCTGTCTAAGGAGGACGATTGTGTTTTTATAGGACAGGGAGGTAAATTATTAAACGTCTGGGTGCTTGTGGTCATGTGAGCTCTGGAGGATCTTTTCAGCGGAGGGAGTATGTATTGCGGCCTTGTCACACGGACAAACCCGATTCCGGACTCTTTGTTTCAACAACCGAAAAAGATGAAAAAATTGATTATTCCAGAAGTATAGGAAGTAGGGAGAGAGCGAATTGTGTTGAGGTTAACTAAATGATCTGCTGGGACACTTCTTATGCAATGGATTCTAGAGAGTATGATCTGCAGGACGACTACAAGTCTCCCTTCAATTTTGATTCTGGTGTCAATAGAAACTATCTGTTTTTGTCGCCGCGACTTAACAACACCCCGCCGGATTCGCCGACTCCACTGAATTCAGGTAACCTCATTGTGTTAACTTTCTCTTTGTATTTTAATATGTGGCTTTTGTGCTTAGATATAGTTCTGTGACGTGTGTTTGCAGAATGTGGTGAAAGTCTCTGACATTTTGTTGTGATATGCTGACTGCCCTTACAATAGATCAGTCTGGTCTCTATATTGACTTCACGGGACTTTCATGAGGTGAAAATGTGTTTCCTGGGATAACAGGCTACCTCCTGTGGGGTGTCGATACCATACCTGCCGGGTATTCATGTGTTAAATTTACTTCTAGAAAACGCAAGTATCCCTAGATATTCAAGAGTGTCATTTTCTCTTGGAAGGGGGTAGTTTATATTTGCTGTTTAATCCATGACTGTCTGCATCCACCACTAATGGGATCTCCCCTTCATTTGCTTCCATAACATTATGCTTCAGTAGATTTAATGGCTAGTTTTCTTGTATTATTTAATATGTTCCCATTTCTCTCTTGTGTGTGTGTATATGTGTATATTTTGCTTATTACATTCCCCGTATCATTTCATGTAGCCATAGGACATTTGTGTTTCAGTAATGGGGCTAGATGGCAGTGCTTTCCAGAGACCTTTTTAGATAACTGCATCCTATTGCTGCTCTGCCATAGAATAAGGCATTTAAAAGAAAGATTTTTTATCATTTCTAAAATGTAATTAATAAGTGCATGCTATGTGGTTTCTACACACATCATGGTGAATTGTAGTTCCATAGAACACTGCGATACACCCTCAACCTTCTAAACCCCTAGATATGAGGGACGTAGACTGTTTGTCCCCGAGATGACTTCTGATATTACTTGCCTGGTTCCTGTGCTTATACACATGTGATCATATGGAAATTATACTCCACTGAAGGATTAAATGGTGGCTGGCGACATATTCTGCTAGAAGATACTTAAAAGGTGAATAATCACAGAGGCTCCACCGGTATACGCTGGACTATGCATGAATATTGTGTTTGCCAATGCTCTCTGCTTTGACTGCAGTTATCCGACCAGTTAATCCAAAGAGTCGAGCTCTCCCGTGACTGTTGCGCTGGATTCTGTTCTGTTTCAGTGAGCTGTCACGTGTCTCCAGTTCCTCCGCAGCGAATGGTTTTATGAAAGGTTGAACCTCTACTAGGACAATAGTGCTTTTAGCAGGGAACAAAAAAACCAAAACATTCACGTGAATCCAGACGGGCAAATATGTGTAGGCAACACAAGCTGTTTGGAAATGCCGTTCCCATCACACTCAGTCATTCAAAGGCTCTCAAGACCATAAACGCCTAGATTTCTCATTTTGAAACTGCTTTAGTGAACATTGAGTGGGACTACTAGACTGGCAAAGTGATGACGGATATACGTTGGCTTTACGTACACTTTATGTAGAGATTAATAGATAATGGACCAGCCTCCCAGCCGAAGTGGTAGATGTTAATGCAGTAAATGAATGTAAACATGGATGGCATAGGCATAAAGCTTTATTGTAAAGAACTCCCATCAAGTAAGAGCCTAAGCCAACATGGGAGAGCCATCAGTCCAGGAGTGCCCTGTATGCCAAGCTGTGTGGAGAAGAGGAAAGAGGGGAGAGTAAGGAGGAAAGAAGTGTGTGTGTGTGTGGGGGGGGGGTGGATTGGTGCTGTGAGAATGTGTCACCCCAGAAGCTAAATTAGGTTCACATATAGGCTATTATCTCATCTGACTCCATTCCTTGATGGCTCCAACGGTGTTTGTGAATGTATCACTCAACGTTTGAAATAAAATTGGTATTTTTTACATGTTCACATACCTTCTCCATACCTTTCTTGATGAGAATAATCACTCCTGTACTTCATAAAGGGTCAACCACGCTGTAGGAAGAGCTTGGCCAGCCCTATATAATGTAGAATAAAATCACTGAGTTTTCTACTCAATTAAGCATTATCCAGGGTCAGCTCAGCCCTTCTTGTAAGCATGCTGGTGTTGGCCCTTCATAATGAAAGTCAACTCTCCTTTTAGTGAATAGAGGCCAATTAGTATCACCAAGTGTGTCACCTATGAGTATTAGTCTTTATAGAGAGGAGTAGTGTCTTGGAATTGTGGGTTTTGCGTCTTTCATGCTGTGATCGGGGCAGCGGAGTTGGGACCGTTTAGGTTTTTGTATTGTTAGATTTACAGCATATTTTTTTTATCCTTTGGGACATACATTTCAAAATATCCGTGCAAACGGTACAGAAACCTTTTCACATGTATATTATTTCTGTCCTTTTAGATTTGCTGAGGCAGGAATCGGTCCCTGAGGGAGAGGATGCGGCTGCGACGGTTCCAGAGGCGTTATCGGAGGAGGAACAGGAACATCTCAGGAAAGAGCTTGAAAAGGTACAAAAGATACCTGCTTCGTTCGTTTAGGAGTCTGGTCGGAATATGCAATGTTTTTTGTTGCCCGCTGAACAGGTTTCACCTGTTCCACTTACTTCTCCTTGATAGTAGGATAAATATATTCATGTTTAATCAGAACCTGAACATTTGCTTAAACTTCAAAGATGAATTTACCCCTATCAGAATGTTTTCATTAAAGGGATATTTTACTGCCCCAGACACCCCCTCTACAGAAAAATCTGTTAGTATTTTAATATGAATTCTTCCAGGACAATAAAATAAAGCACTGACATGGAAGAGGCAGCCCTGCTGTAGCAGCTGCCCTCCTCCTCCTCCGTGGATTGACTATTGCTGCCAGGGATTGGCTGCTTGAAGCAGCCAATCAGTTGCAGGAAAGCGCTCCCATTAAATCCGGTGCAGGTAGATGAGTTTAGCTAAAGGTGGAGAAAGGGGCAAATGTCTTTGAAAGTGCATATGATGGCTGTGCTGTCTAATTGCCTCAGCAACAACAAATATGTAGTTCAAATATTGTGAAACTACTGGATCCATCCAAATATATGGATCGTCTAATTTGTTTAATCATCTTCTTTAGCGGACAGATTAACAAGATGGAATGTGGAATCTATTGTTACAAAGTCACTTTCTATTCCTAGGTAGAGGAGGAGATTCTAACACTGAGTCAAGTGCTGGCTGCAAAGGAGAGGCATCTAGCCGACATCAAACGGAAGCTGGGGATCACACCACTGGCCGAGCTGAAGCAAAACATTTCCAAAGGACTCCAGGACGTGGCCTCCACCACTGTGTAAGACAAATCACCGAGCTGAGGCATGCCATAGAACGCAGGCGTGAAATGGTTATTAGTAGAAGTATAGCTTTTATATAAAGCTCTGACATGTTACGCAGGTACTGTCCATGCGCCCTAGAACTTGTTTCTTCCTCTTTGGACTCTGATCTCCTCTGCAGCAATCGCGCTGTGATCAGGAATCACATTTACTTTTAGAGCATGTTGTGATATGTCACAAAAGATCGTACGCAATCTTGGAGAGAGAAAAATATTCTGTATGAATGTGTGTTTTTACTTTTGGTTTTTGTCCTTTTCTAGGTACAGGAAGACATCTGAAACTCTGTCCCACGCTGGACAGAAGGCCTCTGCAGCCTTTTCATCTGTCGGTTCTGTCCTCACAAAGAAGCTTGAAGACGTTAAGTAAGTTATATGAGATTTAAAAGAATTCCTCAATAGGTAAACTTTTTAGGCAAATGAGGCATATGATGTTACGACCAGCGCCTCCAGACACCCCACCATCTGGAATATGATGTCATAGTGTAAATGGACTGACTGGACAGATCAGAGATCTCCCCTATAACCAGCCAATTGAGCAGCGACACAGAGGAGGGCAGATCTCCCAAGTTACCAATCTGCCACCCTGTTTTGTGGCTGGGGAACTGCTTCTACATTGGACTTGATGCTCTGTCGGCCTAGGCCAGAATACATCGGTGCTTACCAGAAGAGAAAGTAAAAGGGCATCAACCTTATGTGAGTCCGAGTGACTCCACGTATAACCTGGTAGCGGGACTACATTATATATTCATGTTAATGTGACGCTTGTGCCTTTTTAATGTCTTTTTTTTCACTAAATTTCTTGCTCTTTCCCCTGTTGTCTTCAAGACGAAGAAGAAGACGGGGAAAAAGCAAGAAAATGAGTGAAAAAAGACAACACGTTATTTCTCTCTCTCTTATATATATTTTCATCTGACTATAGTTTAATTTTCTACATGACCGATACAATGCTGTTAATGCAGTATTCGTTTTATATACGAAAGGTCTGTGGGCTGAGAAGACGCCGCTAATCTTGGACGCATTTAGCCAAGAATCTCTATGCGGAGACAAGCTGACGTTTTACTGTAGCGCTGTGTGCTGTTTGTGTTCTGTGTAAGTCACTGGATCTGGGGATCTGGATCCGCTTTCAGTTATTGTATACAGTTGAGGTAGACCCACCACCTGAACAGGACTCCACATTAATCTATAAAAACGTGTAGGTTGTGAGAACGTTTTAATGGTTCCACGGTGTTTGTGGTTTCTGCGTTGTGCTTATTATCTGATTCTACCATCATGCCCATGTCATCTGTCCTACCCCCTAAGGTTTCTTACCTCATTACAAACGTATAACTTGTTTTATGACTGATGGAGAGGGGTAAGAGGGACAAAACAGGTAGATGTGTTAGAAGTTTCATAAACTAACCTTTTAGTGCAATAATGGCCCCTTCTTTAGGGCGGATTAATAAGCCATAGCACTCCAGGTCCCATTAAGGTCGGTATCCTAAGGGGAAGGATGCTGGTTTCATGAGTTGTAGTTCCATAACAGATAGTGAGATCCTTGTTGGCCGTTCCTGCTCCGCTGGGTGGTTTTCTGTAACTTTTATTATACGTGAAACATTATATCTTGGGATACTTCAGAAATGTTCTGGGTATCTTTTGAGAGGAACCTTGAAGAACCGTTTTTCAGTTGTACAGAACTCAACATTTTTGCCTTACAGGTGTGTGAGTTGTATGTAATTCTTTCAGGGATCCTTGAGTATGTATGTAATGCTTTGCTTTTCCTTCATTAACTCTCGTTATCTTTTCCCTTTAATGCTGACCCATTAGTATACGTTCTCTACAGCATTCCATTAGCATGCCTGCAATGAGGTAATGTATGCCATGCGGCAGACATCTTCTATATAAAGCTTAGTTACTATTATTTAGAAATTAAAGCTCATTGTTTTACTTTGATTTTGGGTGGATGTAATGTTGATTATACCGTGTCCTGCTGGGCACGTCAAACTCTTTCCTCAAGGGTCTTGGTTCTGGCAGAATTTTGGTGTAATTAGTATATATTGGTGAATCTTGGTATCATTAGACCCTCTAGGACTAGAGTTGAACATTTTTTTATATACAAAAGTGCATGGAAATGGCTGTATTTTGTCCTGAACGGAAAACATCAACTTTTTTTTGTAAACCGGTTATAACATCTGTTTACTGAATGTAATTCATGTTTGTTTTGCATTATTTCACACAACATTTAAAAAACACTTAATCAGCCTTTATCAACCTACTTAACCATAAACTGCCGGGGGCAAATGAATTGCCCCACTCCGGTAATGTAGTTGATGTTGCCGTGATTTGGGAACATCCCATTGATTATAGCCTTCCCTAATAGTAAAGGATTGAATGCGTTTGCATTAACCCCTTCATGAGAGTGGATGTTTTCTTTCTGCAAACCTCAGACAAGGTGTTAAATGACTCTTCAACGACAATTTCCCCATTTCTCTTTTAGTGCTCCTACAACTTATATATTTTTTTTTAACGGACAGACAAGACTTTCTTTTGAGGAAATATGTATGCATGTATATATATATATATATATAAAATAAAAAGAAAAGTGAAAACAAAAATAAAAGATTCCGAAGGACCCAGTAGATCCTCATTGTTTAATCCTCCCCAGTCATACCATATGAACAAATTGAAGAGCTTTATGTAATTCTGGAAGTTTCAAAATCTCTCTCACTGTGGTTTGTTTGTTTGTTTTTTGCGCAGGAATTCTCCTACTTTTAAGTCTTTTGAAGAGAAGGTGGAAACATTAAAGGTATGGTTAATATTTCAGCAAATATTTCAGAAGGAAAAATCCTGAATATAAGATTCCTTATAGGAAAAATGTTTTACTAGTAAATATTCACATGTAAACTTTTCATATTTAATAAAAAATATGATTGAGAAATACATTTTTTGTTTTGATTTCCTTTTATTTGCCAATCTGCCCCACGGCTTGCTACCCTGCCCCCAGATATGCCTTATACCTCCCTGATACGCCTTATAGCCCCTATTTGCCAATCTGCTCCCCAGATATGCTTTATTCTATAGCTGCAACAACTAATCGATAAAATCGTTAATAATCCATAATGAAAATCGTTGCCAACGAATTTCATTATCGATTAGTTGAATCGATTTTTATCGATTTTATAAAACGAGGGTTTTTCAGAGCAAATGCTCTGAAAAATACCCCTTGTTTTATAATCTGTTTCAGTGAGACTCACAGCAGCACTTACCAGTCCTTCCCTGTAATTACTGTGACAACTGGCCCCGTTCCTTCCTTCTCCCAGAACCACTTGGCAGTGACACTCATCTCACTGTAAGTATAGAATTAATATTTGGGCTGCAGAAAGGGAGGTGGGGGTTAATTTAGGGGCAGTTATGGTTAATGGGGTGTTTAGGGTTTAATTTAGGGGCAGTTGTGGTTAATGGGATGTTCAGGCTTAATTTTGTTGCAGTTATGGTTAATGGGTGTTTAGGTTAATTTAGGGGCAGTTGTGGTTAATGGGATGTTTAGGGTTAATTTGTTGTGGTTAATTTAGGGGCAGTTATAGTTAATGGGGTGTTTAGGGTTAATGTAGGGGCAGTTATGGTTAATGGGGTGTTTAGGTTATTTAGGGGCAGCTGTTAATGGTTTAATTGGGTGTTTAGGGTTAATTTAGGGGCAGTGGTGGTGATGGGGTGTTTAGGGTTAATTTAGGGGCAGTGGGTGGTTGATGGGTGTTTAGGGTTAATTTACGTGCTGTTTGAGTTAGGGTTAATTTAGGGCAGTGGTGGGTTGATGGGGTGTTTAGGGTTAATTTAGGCAGTGGTGGTTGATGGGGTGTTTAGGGTTAATTGAGGGGCTGCTGTGGTTAATGGGGTCTTCTCTTCAGGATAAATTTAATGCTGAGGACCGAGGGTTAATTTAATAAGGTTAATGTGGGGAGGGCAGTGTGGCAAGCCTGGGCTCAAATATGCAACTGGGGGGCAGGTTGGGGTAATAAAAACAAGAAATGCATTTTTATCAAAGTTTTTTTTATTCTGCCGTTTGTTTTTTACATCCTATGTTACTTTATTAAATAATTTGAAATAAATGAAAATTTTAATTTTTTTTTATCCGATTAATCGAAAAAATAATGAAAAGAATCGTTGGTTGCAGCCCTACTACCACGTAGCATGCGGTGGATCCAGTCTCCCCTCTACCATTATACTGGAGAATGATTTCCACAGCCTGATTTCTGTTTTCTAGCTTTACCTGCTGAGTTGATTTTAAAATCTCTCTATGGTTTCTCTGTTTCTAGTCTAAAGTGGGTGGCAACAGACAATCCACGGGGGATTTTGGAGAAGTGTTGAACTCCGCTGCCAATGCCAGTGCCACAGATCCTTTGACCGAGAAAGATGAGGAAACCCAGTGAGATCTCTTCATCTACAGCAACTAAAACTGCAAGATGCCACAAGAAACACAAAGCACATCTACTGCATGGTCTCCTCTTCTCACCTGACCCATCCCTTGTCTTCTTGTCTATCTGCTCCAGTAAACCTAAACGCTAGTTCTTCTGTGCAATTGAGGGTTTGTACCGCACTTCTCTCATCTTATCTGCACAGAAAAGGGTTCATCTCTTTAGAGGACCAGAAATCCCGTCAATCCTTTGTGAAGATCTTGGAAACACAGTAATCCTTTTTTTGTGTTGCAGAGACTTTTTATGCCTAATTTTCTATATGTTTTTTTTTGTCATAGCTGCCAACACTTTGTTACACTGGAAACTTTGTATACTATGCGGACCTTGAAGAAAGCAAAAAAGTGTCAGTAATAAATGTGCCGTGTATAAGATCTAACCCTTCGTCGCTTACAGCTCAGTGATTCTGCTTATTAAAATTAAATGATGCATTTTCTCTCGGGTGTGTGTGTGGGGGGGATTAACATTAGACTTTCTTCCTAATACAACTGTAAATATCAGCATGTATGTAATAATAATTTCTTAAAACAATTGACATCATATCGTCCAACCATCTCATACAGTCTTGACTGCATTCAGCTAAGAGATATTGTCTTCATAATGATCACCGCTATCGGATGGATAGGAGTTGGGCTGGAACTAGGTTTCTGTTCTTGAGTTATTTGTTCCAACACTTGCTGTATGATGTAAACTCTTTATTTTATATATGGCTGGACTCGACCTCTTCCAGATTCTTTTAGATTATAGAAATAGTTGGTGATCCCAAAGACTAAACTTGACTTTGTTTCCCCAGCAAAATCAAGCCAGAAAACCAAAACCCCTTGGTCTGCTGATAATTATTAATGGGCATAAAAATAATGGAGTAGGACATCTGTTGTGTCTTCTTTTTTTAATGGATGAGCTTTGGGTTGTGCATGTTTGGTGAAAATTAAACAGAGTATATGTCTTATTACATACTAAATGCCAAATATTATGGGAAACCTATTAATTACACCAACCATTCCGGGATGCTGATCAGCACTGTTTTTTTGGTATAAAGTTTTAGAAATCTATTTCTAGCAAGAAATTATTAAAAAAAAAATCATTGCCTTTGTAAAATGTAAAAATCAGTTTGTTGGTTATTTCAGGGATTAATCCCATTGCTTTTAGTTGGATTTCAGTGGCTGTTCTCCCTCCTATTAATTTGAGCGACTCATTGAGGGTAATGGGGGTCTGCGCGATTGTTTTGGAGGATGACTAGTGGGAAGAATGGTCGGAGGGATATCTCCTTGTGTCCAGAGACAAGGGGTCACACTCCACACAATTCTTGGTAATGTCGTTTTCAAAATCATCTGCGAATGGATGCATCAGTGACTTTCTTAACTGAAATGCCCACCTGTGTAAATAGATGTTTGACCTTGTTGGCAGCTCATGTGGACTCTCATTCTGGGACCCTATTGTAGTTAAGGCACAATGTAAAAACACTCACATCTTCCCCCGGTATAGAGTTAGCCATAGAAAGAGAGAGAAACGCATTTGGTAAAGGTGATACTTCACTAGTGGGCTGACGTATAGATCCAGATAGTCTTGAAAGCTTTCAATCTATTCTACGTCAGCCAGTAAAGTATCAGCTTTACCAAATTTGCAGACTTTACCCCATTGCCATTGTAATTCGTGCCATGGGATCACCAGTTATTGGTCCCATCGATATACGCAGGACCTGGCTCTTTTGGCTTGTATTCCTTACCCAATATCTGTGAATTTGGCATGGGGTCTTGCTGGATTTTTGTATACATGGTATATGACCCCTGTAGCTTATTACTGAGGTGATTTTTAATCTAAAATTCAGCTAAATAGTGAGTATAACATCCTACAACATAGTTGGTCTGGGTAACATTTTATGATTTTTAATGGGGGTTTATGCTCTAAAGAGGGTAGCTGAAAATGTAATCACCCAGTGAGTTGGCCCTTCATAATGTATAGGTAATATACAAGAAAATTGAAATGTAACCCCCTCATTAGTGCATAGACCACCTCAAGGGTCAATGTATCTGCAAGTGCCCCCCCATTCATGTGATTGTTACTGGGGTGAAATGTCTCACCTTGTAAGGTTTTACTCTGTAAATTGGTTGATTACCTGCAAAGCATTTGTGAGATGAGAAGTACCACAATAGCCTAAAAACAATGCAAATGGGAAAATACATTCCTTTTTATGGTTGCTACTAGCTTACCAATAACGTACATTTACTAAGAAATTCAATTTAGATCTTATCTGTCAGATACATAGATTAAGCTATATATACAGTATATATATATACAATCCCTCTAGGCTAGCAAAGTGCAGTGTTTCATTACTTTAAGGGCTACGCATCTAATGTGTGTTTGGTGGGACCTGTTTTGTAAGTTTATCTGTTTCTGTGCAAATGATTAATTCCCATGCCAAATATGTTCTTATAAAATGGGGTTATTTTAAGGTGAATTATCTTGTTTTGTAGGGGAAATAGTATTACAAGGACATTGATATTGGCCAAAACCTATTATGTTTCAGTTTTCTGGTTAATAAAATGTTCTGTGTTACCGGAAATTTCTCTGCTGGTCTTTTTTTCCCCTCCACCTATCCATCTGTATATGCAAATTCAGTATTTTATCGGTCGGGATTTATCGGTAATTATTTCAGAGGACTTAAAGGTCAATTCAGGTGTTTCAATCAGACCCATTGCCCCATGTGTATAAAATCAAGCACCTAGCCCTGCATGCTGCATTTACAAACATTTGCAAGAGAAATGGGTGATTCTGAAGAGCTCCGTGAATTCAGCGTGGTTCTGTTATATGACGTCACCTTTACAATAAGTCAGTTTGTGACATTTCATCCCTGCTAGATATTCCGCGGTCACCTGTTAGTGGGATTACTGGAAAGTGGAAGGCCACGTACGGTCACAGCCGGGTCACCAAATGCTATGGCACATGGTGCGTAAAAGTCACAAATGTTATACTGTTTCACTGGCATTAATATCGGCACAAAAACTGCGGCGGGAGCTTCATAGAATGGGTTTCCATGGCTGAGCAGCTGCATGAATGCCTCACCAAGAACAAACATGTTCTGTGGAGTGATGGATCTCGCTTCTCTGTCTGCCAGTCTGGGTTTGGAGGATGCCAGGAGAACGTTACCTGCCTGACTGCATTGAGCAAACTGTAAAGTTTGGGGGAGGAGGGATAATGGTTGTCTGGGGCTGTTTTCCAGGGGTTGGGCTCCTTAGTATATGAATGAGTGAATGAGTGTTTGTGAATGAATAAATGAATGAATATGTGTACTATAGCATGGATGTGTAAGGGGGGGGGGTCATTGCACAGGGAGGCTGGGTGCCAAGGCTGACATAAAGGGGGGGCAATATGCAAGGGTATTGGGGGGCATTGCTTCACAAGGGGGTGCTGGCTGGGGGCATCACATAATACTAAAAGGGGGCTGGGATAAATATACAATGTGGGGCTAGCTGGGGGAAATACACAAGGGTGACCATATCAGCCATGTTTTCCAGGATAATAACTTTTACGTATTGATGACCAGCCCAGATAAAATGCTGCCCTGCAGTATGGGGGCTGTATTGGAAGGAAACTAACTAGTCAGATATACAAACACCATACTGCCGGGCAGTATTTTATCCGGGCGGTGGCATCAATACGCAAGGGGGGAGCTGGGGGCATAAATACACAGTGCTGGCTGGGGGTGATACAAAAGGGGGGTCAACAACAAAGCAGTGTGGAAAATACTTTTTTTTGTAGTTTAACCTGTCCAGATGTGGGTGTCAGTGTGGCACAGTCTGTCCTGGTGTGTGTTTGATCATCTGCTTCCTGGCACTTTACTTACTGTAGGAATAAATTGAAATATTTATTTTTTTCTTATCCAGAGATAAAACACCTCCTGAATTAGTCACTTCAGAGGACAAAACTTTCTAGGGCCAGAAATCAGTGAGAGGAAAGTGAAGGTTTTGTGTTATTTATTCTATTTCAATCTGCATATTTTATTAAAAAGGATTAGTGGCAGTAAATTGTGGCTTCAGGCGTCCCGTGTATGATGACTTTTTTTAATGTGGATGTACTCCCAATTAGGGTGACCACATTTTTTGTGGTGAGATTACACACACACACAGGTGTGTGTATATATATCTATAATCTATATATATATCTATAGATATAGATATATATACACACACACTGATTTACATATGCACACCATCACATACACATAAAATAATTTTTTTATATTTATATATGTCACATACACTCTGATTCATATACTATTATATATTAATTATTAAGAAGCCTTGGAAACATATTGATTTCAGATTTAATAATATGCATACACTCATTACAGACATGAGTAGATATAGAATTTTAACCCCTCTAATACCAGGCATGACTAGATTCAGATAATTAACTCCTCTATTACCAGACATTGCACACACAGACAAAAACAGTGACACAAACACTCTGACAAACAGTCACACACAGAGTCAAATACACATACCTGGTGCTGGCTGCAGCTTACTCTGAGTTGGTGTGAAGGAGGGACTCAGCCTATCAGGAGAGGCTTCTGAACTCTCAGGCAATCAGGAGAGTTGAGAAGTCTCTCCTGATTGGCTGAGACCTGCTTCACTCAGACGCCTCATTCTGGGACAAGGCTGCCCATAGCGGGACTGTCCCAGGCAATCTGGGACATGTGGTCACCCTACTCCCAATCTCATCACATAATATCCTATCTTGTATTATCTGCAGAGCACTGATGTCATCTTTATCCAGCACACACGGATGCTCAGGAGTTAAGATTCTGTGTATTTTAATCCCCGGCACCAGGCCCATGATGCTCTCAATATGCCCAGAAGATTCTAAGAAGTATTTTTTTATCTCATGGACAAAATGTGAGAAATAATGCATGTATCATACAATCACTTCATAAACAAATACCGAATACACTGCATATATAGTTTGAAGAAAATATCCTTATTAAATGGTTTTTTTTTACCCTTTGCCAATTAAAAAAAAATCTCCCTGGATTTAATTTTAGAAATCTAGTCATTTTAATAAAGACATGGCTGGATGAGCTTAGTGTGGAAGAACTCGACCGGACGCACAGAGCCCTGACCTCAACCGCATCGAACACCTTTGGGATGAACTGGAATGGAGAATGCAAGCCGGGCGTCTCCTCCAACATCAGTGCCTGACCTCACAAATACTCTACTGGGTGAACGGGCAACAATTCCCACAGAAACGCCGAACTCTTGTGGAAACTGTTATAGCTGCAAAGGGGACCAACTTCATATTAATGTCTATGTATCTAGAATGCAATGTCATAAAAATCTCTGTTGGTGTAATCGGCAGGTGTCCCAATACTTTTGTCCATATAGTGTAAGAAAGCATTGCTATGCTGAAAGGGGTGTGTGCCGGTAATTTATACATAACATCACGAAGACGGTGATTTGGTGTTTTGTAAGGCGGTAGAAGCCGTCTATTATCTTCTATCCTTATGTTTTAGCCCCTTAACCCGTCTGTAGGCGTTACGTTCAGTTCATTAGGCACACAGTGCAGAGGGACAGAGCTGCATGGAGATGTCAGGACATACATGTCACATACGCGTAACATACATGTCACATACATGCAGTAGCTGTACAGTTCAGTGTGCAGGCAGGGGGTTGACACGTTAGTTACACGTTTCCGCCAGCAGAGGTCGCTATTTCCATCACACGTCCTTACAGCTCTCTATGGTACGGGTAAGGTCACGGGTTCTCTGTAAACATCATGGCGGCGCCCTGCGGGAGACATGCCGCTCAATGGCTGTACCGATTACGGTCAACGGTGTCAGTTGTTTCCCGGCCCTGCAGCACAGCAGGATCCGCTGAGTATTTCCTTTCCGGAGGACATGATAAAGCAACGGAAGACCAAAGCGTCTCCCGAGCACCGGGGGCAAAGGTGAGTGCGCGGTTTGACTGTATGAGTGCCGGGCGTGTGGTCAAAGCTGTCATCACGCTGAAGGCGAGAATAAGCATTAAGAGTGAATAGTGTTAACGCTTCATCTTCCGCCCCGGTGCTAATCCGGGTCTTGGATGGTCAATGTCAGGTCTGTCTAAAGGAGGAATAAGGGTTAAAGAACGCGGAGGTGACCCGCAGACCCCATCAGACCAGCGCAGGAGACCCTACCTAACAGGGATGTTTAATTATGTTAATATTAGTATGTAAATGATACCTTCAAGGGTGATTCTTGCTCTATGTTATATACGGTGGTAATAACATACCTAAATAAATAAAACATCCCTGTATACACAGCTAAAATCAGTGTTTGGCCAAGTATGATGGGATTTGTAGTAGTTAGCTATCCAGGAAACATTGATTTACTTATCGCTTACGAGGATCTAAGCACAATTCTTTAGCACCATCTTCAAATGTTTCAGCAACAAGAAAAGAAGTAAAGTAACATACAAAATACGTGTCATCGTTTCCATGGCAACTCTTTAGCCGGGAAATGTAATTGAAAATAATTTCTTTATACAGCGCCGACAAAATCCGCAGTGCATTTTACAGTCCATGCTTTTAAAGGCTAGGACAGAACTAGAACTGACAGAATGACGCAAACCCAAACCTTGGTTATGGGCCCCTGCTTGCAAGCTTACAATATAAAGATATATATACATACATGCACATTCAGTTTGGAGGAAAATTCACTCACACTCTCATTCTCGTTCATTCTCTCGCACTTCCTAATGGTCCCTACCTTCTCTGCCAACCACTTTAGCATCTTCTTGTTCTTCTGAATCACCTATCTTCTCTTCTATCATCATCCACATCTCCACAGACATAAACCGGCAGAAGCTTCCACCAAAATGGTGTCCTATCGGGAGTGAGGTCATCACCGCAAGCGCTGTAATTTTGGCGGAAGTTCCCTCCGGGATCTGTCTGTGGAGGAAGATATAAAATGTGAATAAGGTTCAATACACTGTCTGCCTAATGTCTACATGTCACTGGGGGTGGTTGGTTTAGAGGACAGATTTTAGGCAGTTTTCTGTTTGAACCACCAGAGGGAGCCATTCAATCAGTTTTTCTATCAGTCCTGCCCTGTTACTATTATTACTTATTGTTTTATGTAGCGCCATCAAATTCCCCAGCGCTGTACAATGGGTATGATATATAAATACATATACACACACATAGATGGAAAGTACACTAGTCCTCTTTATGAAAGGAACATACTGGCCAACATCAACATGAATAAGTTGAATGACCCATACTGTGTGAAAAATGCTACCAGTACAACTTAGAAAATATGCTGGAAGATCATTTAGTGATTGAAGATGTAGGACACGGCGTTGTAGGACTTGGTATCTGGGGATGAATGGGGAAAAAGCTGTTATTGAGATTTGAGCAAGCGATACTTGACTCTGTAAATAAGCAAAATACATACCGACCTGATGCACTAGCTTTGCAGCGGCGACTCTTTTCTGATATTTCGTTTTTATGTCCCCCTTTAGGAGCTCGTCAAGGGTAAAGAGTCATTTGCTTCTTTGCTTCGCCGGTCTCCAATTATTCAGATGGGACCCGCCAAGGATAAGATAGCAGTGGGGAAAATCTTCCATATTGTTGGAGACGATCTGTACATCGACTTTGGGGGCAAATTTCATTGTGTGTGCAAAAGACCTGAGCAGGATGCAGAGTAAGTCAAACTGTGGCAGTAACTGTATAGCGTGTATATCCTCAAGACCGTGTTAACCTATGTAGAGTCTCAAATACCTAAGGTGATCTAGAAACATAAAATTTGACAGCGGATAAGAACCATTCGGCCCATCTAGCCTGTCACAGCAAAAGGCCACATGTCATTGTTGTTGGAAAACAGTCTGTTAAGTTCAAGTTAATGTAGTAACCATACCTGGGAACTTCTGGGCTCCGGCTACCCGAAGCCTTCCCTTGCGGGACGCAGCCAGGACTGCACACTAACATCAGTGGGGGGTCCCGCTGACGGCAGATACAATATAGAGAAAATTACAAATCTGAAAAGTAATAAACTAATGGGGAAATTCTTACGAAATGTTTGTCTTGTCTGGAAGTAATAGAATATGCTGTTTTGGGATTTAACTGGCAATTTCTTTGAGGCCACCTAGTGGCCATTCTTTCGTATTGCACTAGAGATAAAAACTCAAAAAAAGGTACATCTCAAAACCTCAAAAGTATATGGTCAGTATTGTCTTCATATATACATTTGCTAGTGTTCCTCTGTATGTGAGCATCTCTATTTACTTATATTTCATGCTTTCCCTATTTTTTCTGTACTGTTTTCAAAACTTTGCGGTCCCTCAGAAATGTCCTTGTTTTTGAAAGAAAAGCAAACTTTGTCCATTAAAATAGCATGAAATGGATCAGAAACACAGCGCAAACATTAATGTTGTAAATGGCTATTGTAGCTGAAAACAGCTTATTTTTATTGAATCTAGATAGTTGTACAGGGGCCCTTTAAACACTCCCATCACTCCTGTGATCCTGTGGTGTGGCAAGTTTAAAAAAAAAAAAATCATTAGAAAACTTCTGCAATTATGTTACAGCTAGAATGTTAAGTGCTAAGTGATTTCTCGGGTAATAGGTATCTAAATATTGTGTGTGTGTATGTTTAGTACAGTCATGAAAAGTTTGATCTTGTGGCAATTATACCCCAAAAAACTGAGTGGGTAAAGCCACCTGTATATATTTATTAATCATAGGCAGAAATCAAGCACATAAGCACCAGTTACCCATCTGTGAACTGTATGGACCAACAGAAACTGTTAGCGCTCGAGGACCTCTTTTTGGTCGCCTACTCCTTGGCCAGATTGTTCCCGTGCTTAGAGATCAGCACTAAGGTGGATAGAAGTGCTGGATCATCAGCAGCGTCCCCGTCGTAGTCTTCATTGAGTTAAAGTATTTACTGGTAAACACTTGTGCTGTGCAAATCCCCGCTGTTCCGTGCTGAAAGGCGTGCTGGTTTTGGGTTACCGCCGGTAGAATTCTCCGTGTATAACACGGTCTCTGACATCTGCCGTTTGGGACTCCACACTGAAGTGCGTCTCAGCGGGTCATCGGGAGGCTAATGCTGCGGGCAAGGATTAACTGTATTAACCTCTTTAAATTCTTACCGTCCCCTCCTGTTAGAGCTCAGACTTGTAACATCCTTACGGTTATCTTGTAAATTCCTCCAAAATCTTCAAAAACAGACAGGAAAACATTCTAAACTTTTCAATTCACAAACACAGCCGCTACGGACTATCCTACTAAAGCATTTTTGCGCCCATCCATGTATATGGTTGCCATGGCACCCGATTAATCGTTATGTCAAGTTGTTTCCATGAATGGTAAAATAAAATGAGATATGCACCTCCAGCTGGGAGATTAGGTTCTTTACCCCCACCTTTCAAAACATTTTTGTGTTATCATTAC
Source organism: Spea multiplicata (assembly GCA_009364415.1). NCBI lineage: Eukaryota > Metazoa > Chordata > Amphibia > Anura > Pelobatidae > Spea > Spea multiplicata. The sequence goes on along the minus strand of VKOC01016760.1, from coordinate 49,962 downwards.
AAAAAAGTGTGATTGAGGCTGGAGATCCAAACTATTGTGGATAAACATGGTCATCTATTCACTGCACCAAAATGGTTCTAAATCTTCTATAGTTACATAGTTACATAGGCTGAAAAAAGACATGCGTCCATCAAGTTCAGCCTTTCCTATATCTGTTAATTTGTTGCTGTTGATCCAAAAGAAGGCAAAAAACCCCGGCTTCGCTCTTTCCAATTTTGCACTAACCAGGGAAAAAAATTCCTTCTTGACCCCAAAATGGCAGTCAGATTTCTCCTTGGATCAATAAGCTGTATCCCCATAATTAAAGATTATATCCCCGAATATTATGTTTTTCCAGGTATCCATCCAGTCGCAGTTTAAACGTCTGTACAGACTCTGATAAAACTACCTCTGCAGGCAGAGAATTCCACATCCTTATTGTCCTTACTGTAAAAAAACCCTTTCCTCTGCTTTAGTCTAAATCTCCTTTCTTCCAGTCTAAATGCATGACCACGTGTCCTATGCATAGTCCTGTTTATGAACAGATTTCCACACAATGGTTTGTATTGGCCCCGAATATATTTATATAATGTTATCATTTCCCCTCTGAGGCGACGTTTTTCTAAACTAAACAGATTTACATTTGTTAACCTTTTCTTCATAACTATAGAGCTCATAACTATAGAGCTTTTATTAATTAGTGTTGGTGTTGTTTCCATCAAACCCACGTACAGAAGATGGGGGTCTTATTTGCCTTGGATGTGGCTTGGGTCTGGGACTTGGCATTCTTTGAACCCATTGCTCAATCCGTTGGCCTTGCGCTCCTTGCTGATAGATGAGTGTCACCTTGGGTTATCGTATCACTAACACAGACACCCCGTGGCTCTCGAAATAGTGCCAGAGGATTACTTCTGTCAAGTGTTCTGACTCAAGAACAGTCAACCATCCGTGCGCTCCAAGAAGGTGCTATTTATCTTAAATGTCAGGGCGGCTCCTGTTTCCGTCTTAATCTGTGCGTAAGAAACAGGGGAGTCGCACACTAGCGTGCGGCCCACACGAATAGCTTCGGACTGTTTGCTCGTACGGCACATATTGAACGTGCTTTACTTTTGGAAATGTCTTGTTGTTCAGAAATGAAATAATTTCTATGATATATTTTTTTCCTATTAAAACACATTGAATGTCCAGAAATTAAAAATCACACCAAGGTTTTGTTTCCCATTCTCTAAACCTGAGAGAAAAAAAGAAACCTGTATGTGTGACCCAGGAGAAATAATGGTTGCATGTGGGGTCAAAACTAATGGTCAGGTTCAAACTCAAAAGAAGAGCAAACTTTTTCTGATGTAGAGAGGGACTCTGGGTGAGTGTGATATTAAACCACTTATGATGTCATAATCCCAAAGTTTTACGCTTTTTATAGCACGTGTACAATAGGGACTCTGGCTGACCAGAGCCTGACCTTGTGAGCAGAGTATAATTGTGAGCATTAGATCAGCAGTACCAAGTATTGACGTTCAGACGGGTAACTGGACAGAATAAAAGACCCCTAGTCGTTCTTTATCGTTATCTTACTCAGACTCCTCGCATGGAGACTATTTACAGCGTCACCTCAGTCGTTCCAGACGTTGGTAGAATCCTTTTCCAAAAATCCATATTATTAGCTTCTCAATTTATTGAATCTGCTTATGTGCGGATGCAGTTCCACTGTGCCTTACTTCACACACAGACTGGATCTCGCATGCCAACGTTTCAAGATCTTTCAGCGCCAGCTATAAGGACAGGATCAAACAGGAAAAGGATTATGACAGCAGATAAGGAGCCCTTGGCCCATCAAGCAGGGTTATTCAGCGCGTACGGCAGCTGCTACACGTTCCCAGTAAATCCCGTGGCACTTTAACTTTGCACCCTTTGTGTCATGCGCCATACTCAAGCCAAAATAAAGAGAAACTCGTTCTGCAACAGGCAGCAGGGTAATCCTCCGGAGGTACAGTTGTGTTGAAATGCTTGACATATTTGATCTTGAAATTAATTTCCATATTTACTGAAAAGCATTTTTTTATTACTGTTTTTTTTTTAGCTCCTAATTCTCCGAGTAGTTGTATGACTTCATTCCTTTAATGAGACATAAATTATATATATTTAGTTCTTTTTTTTATGAAGACCCTCTTTACCTTGTTCATGTTCTTGGTTCACATTGTCCAGTCTGCGTCTGGCAGCTTTAACCAAAACATTTCCTTGTCTAGAACAATTTTACAAATGTGGATCAGCCTTATGACAGCTGTATAAATAGAGTATATTCATTATTGAAAAGGGATTACTAAGTCATACTCGGTGGTGTTTCCGCACGCCTGACGTCTGAAAGTGTGAAGTTCTAACACGTAGAGCAGCCATCTAACATAGTAAAAAAAATGTGGGGTCTTGAGGGCCATAGCTTTAACCCCCCCTTTTTATATTCATTTTGGCGTGAATTTATCAGCATCTCTCTATAAAGCTCTTCATGATTTACTCCAACTTTGACCTTTATTGAGACCTTCCCTTGTGGTCAGTACTGGACAGGCTCGTGCTGGCCATCTGGTAAACCGGGCAGATGCCTGGTAGGATGGTGCCGGATGGTGCAGATTACTTACCCTTGCTTTGGCTCACGTGGTAGATTCGACCTATTACTGTGAGGACGCATGCTACTTGAGTTTGAGTATAGCTTCGGGTCACATATATCCAGCTGGCAGCCCCACGTATGTTTAAAGTGCTAGGGCCGATTCCCTACTCCGGCCCCTGGTTCTGAAGACACGATCTCCACGAAGATACTTGGAAGTGATGAATGGTTTACAGAATAGAAGATATCAGGAGGGAAATATATATTTCAAAGGGAATGGAAGAACCTGTAGTTAAGTCATAGACGGTCAGATACTTAGATGTCATGTACAAATATTTCTTCATTGAAGAGGTGGTGTTTGAGTGGAATAGCCTTCCATCTATAGTGGTAGTTGTTAATATAGTAAAGCTAGTATAGGAATAAGAAATAACATCAGAGAAGGCTGACTGAGGTTTGAGGTCCTACCACAGGTATCAAAATTGGCAGACTAGACAAGCCAGTATGGGTCTGCCGTCAAATTTGATTTTCTATTCTAGAACGCTGTTCCTCGTGTTCCTAAGTTTTTCAGGGCCAACCCCAAGCTATATTTGGGAAGGTGTGGATTATCTAACCGCATTACAGTTGACCCAAAGAGTTAACGATCCACTGAGCTTTAAAAGTCTTTGCTTCCTTTATAGTGGCAAATGTTATTTTTATGTAGGCAGTGGAACTTTCTGCACACGGTGAGCACTCTTACAGAATTACAACCTCACACGGAAACACAACATTTTTGTCTCAAGTTAACTAGTTTTAGACCCCACTCGTAGATCCTCATGAGTTTTGTTGGACTAGCCAAGACCTTTGGAAGTTGTATTCCTCGCCTCTATGGTAAAGTAGAGGTTTATCTGGCTCCTGGGGTTTGTCCATCAGTGGTGAAAGATACGCATTATTACTGCTGTTTGGAGTAAGGCATACAATGGCGTGCTTTATACGTTGATTTGTTTTTTGGATCGTATTTTTCTTCTTTGTTAACAATACAGAATGGGTTTCGCTATTTGAACCGGTAAACAAAATAAACGAGGATCAAAAATCTGGAAGGAAATCTGGCGCTGACCGCAGTGTCATAGTTTACTTGAGCTTTAGTTAGACAGTAGACAGTAGAGCGGCCAGTTTATCCCGTTCCGAGGCGTTCTGTCTATGGGGCTGTTTGCTGCACCTTTGTGTGCAGTCTGTGGCCCGGGTTGCCTTTCACAGTCTGCTGTGCTGTATAATTCATTCTCCCTCCCTTCTCGCCTAAACAATGTCCGTGGTGCCACCGTGTCTCCAACACAGCCTTGGCTTCTCTTATTTTACTCAACACCATTTAACCCTTTCATCCATCTCGCTCTGCTGCATAGTTTCCATCTTTCCATCTGTGAAAGGGGTTAAATAGCAGTCATCTAGTCACATCTAAGACCATTTATAGTACTGTCCTAAAATTATCCCGCGTTCCCACTATCGTCTTGCGTTTAACACTCAGTACTTTATAATTCACCCTCTTTAACCACCCGGTGCTTGCACTCTGGGTGAGATATTTGTAGCCGTGAAAGAAGAAATGACTGGTCTTTGCGGTGGGAAAAAATGTAGGGTCATTCCAGGGCGGGTAATAATGTCAACGTTTGAATAAGGGCATCTCTGTGCATAAGAGCATCTCTGACCTGGAGCTCCAGCCGTTTTGTGCCAAGGAGATCTTTAACTCACCGCTGATGTGAGTGGAAAACGCGAGAATACATTTTTCATTTCTACTTCAACAGGTGATGGTGGCTTCTCCTTTTATTGTTTGAAGGTATTGCAAATGGTTTCTTGATATTGGGTCTATGAGAGAGGTAGCAAAGCTCCATGGAAGTAACGGAGCCTGCTTTGCCTCCCATACCCAGAACCACGGTATTCCCTTATATACTGTGAAATCGCCATGTCTAGGGCCACTATATGAGTTGGGTGTATTATATGCTTATGTCAAAAATGGTGTTTAAATAACTCTTTTCTGAAATGTATCTGAATTACGTCTTCCTAAAACACAGTGATATATTTAGGTTCAGAGCTGTCTACATGGCACAGACCTCCATGGGAAAAAGTGGGAAAAGGGCCAGCTGGGGACATGATATATCAGAGGCCTAGATTAGTATACACCTCTGGTCATATGCACTGATATGCATGGTGTAATGGGATCCTGGTATTTGCCCGTTTCCGTACTTCAGATAACCCAAATGTCAGCCCTGACTAATGGAGCGAACCAAGTGGGATCTTATGGGAAAGAAAATGATAGGAGGTAAACCTTTTTGAAATTGAGTCATCTGTGTTCATGCAGCCTTTTCATCTATTATATACCAATGATTGTCGGATATCATGAAATCACGGTGATGTACAGCATAAAGAAGTCTGCTCCACATGTGAGATCCTGACAATCTACCCTTTTAGGTGAAGCCCTCGCTGTTAAGTCGGTTGCTTCTCTTTGGAAACTTTTGATTCCCAGAGCAGTTGTTGCAACAATCCTGTCCAGTCTACAGGATTGACTGTGAAAAGTCAACCGGAAAACTATTCAGCTCTGTGTGTCAACAGACGACGCAGAGAACCACGATAAGCTGGTCGCTACCTTTACTTTAGCAGAAATCTATGAGTTTAGGACAAGATTTGCTCTGAAATATAGTTGAGGGTAACTTAAAGCTTTAGCTCGATCGGTGTGAGGGAGAAGTGACGGCGCTCCCGGGACTTTCTTCCAGTAACACTTTATAAATGTTTCCAGTTTCATAAACCGTGATCATTTTCGAAAAACTTTCAGAGCATAGATATAGGCTGGGGATCTACATGTGGTAACTGTACCGCTCTCAGGGCCCCACTTAGTGCCACCGAGTAATACTTATTTCAAATAACCCTGCTTGGTCTAGAGAGATGAGAATGTGACGGGATTGCCTTAAATGTTGCATATTGTGCATTACTACTGAATTTCAAGTCCAATCCCTTTCCAGTGGAGGAAAATGTTATGTTATAGCTTTTGGGGTCCAAAGTACCACTATATGAATATATACAGAAATAGTTTTTTGTCCCCCAGAGGGAGCACTCCTACTGCGAATGTAATAGAGATGCCACCTTCAAAGGTTTGGAGTCTGAATGGCCTTCAAATATCACCCTGCCTGCTGTAGTCAGCAAACATTGTTACAGATCCAATAGAATAGCCAAAGCTTGCATGAAAAGATCTCATAATGGTAGTTAATGAGTTAATGAGCCCATATTTTAAAAGGGTGGCAGATGTACATTAGATTGTAAGCTTGCTGAGCAAGGAGCTCCTTCCCTTTTTGTTTCTGTCCAAATGTTTGATATGCACTACTTCGGTAGTTTGTGGTATGTTGTGTTTACCTATTGTACAGCGCTGTGGAATATGATGGTGCTATATAATAATCACAGCTCTTATAAATCTACACACAGAACCAGCTGCTCCCGAGTATCCAGTAGGATGATTCGATTTAATAATAATATCCATTTATCAGACTAACTGTAGCTTATTCCTCAGTGTAATTGCTTTTGGTGAAATTCGGTTTATATGGATCTGTGGCTCACAGTGACAAAGCTAGCATTTCCCTGTCCCAGCATTCCAATCAACAATCGGCAACTTAACAATTGGGTATGAATAACTTCATGGGGAGGGATAATTATACTGATACAGGGAACTGGATCAGTGTACACTTACAGGGGCTCTCCAATGTCCTGTGCATCCCCGCCAACACCTAATGCACTTTAACATACTCTGTATGTGTGTATATATATATATAATGTGTGTGTAAATGAATCCAGATAAAAAGCACCTTCACCACCTGGGGCACCTGTGGCTCTCATGACCCCACCTTAATGGGATTTAGCCTGAAACGTAAGGGTCTTCTGTCTCCCCAAAACCCCCCCCCCCCTGGTTGACGTACATACGGTAAGCACGTTTATGGATTTTCTCGTCTCTTATGTGTGAAGCTGACTGCCAACAAGCTCGGAGCGTTGACTTTAGAGGTTAAGCAGGTCTGTTTCTGATGGGCGTAACGCTGGGTACCGGACAGAGAGGAGGATCATTCTTCCGCCCTCACTTCCAGGGCTTTCATTTGCCCCTATTGAGTTGGAAACAGTGACTGAGGACAAAAGCCGCATACACTGTACAAACAGGGAACCAAAGCAGCAGTACACTGACTCATTCTTCACCCTGTGTGAGAATTGAGGGGGACTCTATTCACTCGCTTTGTGCTGGTGTCTGTCAACAGCACTGTTTGAGGCAAGGCCCATTGTGCCGGCCAGTGTTTCTTGTTGACCTAAGTCTGCGCCTGCAATGTTCCCAGGGTCGAGGTTGGGAGTAAGGGAATGTTTGCCATGGGAGTAGGAAGAAGCGTCGTGATCATTGGCTAAATGTTTCAGGGTTTAAAAAAAAAAATAATGTATTTAATCTATTGTCATATAAGCTATTAGATATAAACTATGACGCGCATTACCGCAGGTCGTTTTACAGCGATGGCTCCTGTTGGCGTCTGCGGCCGTTTCTGTACCCGGGTTTGTGTGTGAGATGCTTTTCAGATCTGCTGTGAAAGCTAAACACGGTGCGTGGGTTTCCAAGAGCACTTGCGGGTAACCACTGTCTCTTGGATAATGAACGTGCAGTGGCTTTTTCTGTTAACCCCCCTGTTTTATACACTCACTAGGCTCATAATTTTAACCAAAATATGACTACTATGTGTTAATACTTTGTATTTTATATTTTTTTAATGAATGCAAAGCCGTGACCCTTCATTAAGATTAATTCTCCAATAACGTAGACTACGTGTGCAATGTAGTGTATCGGGGTTCTCCTTCTGTTCGTCTCACACACTGCCCAGGCTTTCATGATGATGATGATGATGTTGATTAGATGGACATATGGGAATCGGGTTAATTGGCTGTCAATATGTGGATTTATTTGAGACGTGATATATTATGAAGGCTGGGAAGGAAGCAAAATGAGAGCGTTCTTGGTTCTTCCGCTGCGTGCGATTAGAAAGACTCTAGACATGGCACAGAGAAGCCACACATTCTGCCACGTTCTGCCACGTTCTGCCACATGCTTTCGTTATTGATTTGGTGTTCTTTTGACTTGTCTCTTTACCGCCGTCTTAGGTTGGAGGCCTTTGGAGTAAAGTGCGGTGAGAACGCGCTGAGGCTTGTTTCTGGGAACCATGTCCTTGGGCATATCCGTAATGTGCGTTCACGGCTGTAATTACAATCCCTTCGTAAGCTGCCGCAGCCTACTGCTTTTATCACTGCCACGGGCAGCTGTTTAGGGCTAGTTGGAGCTAGGAATTTCTTTGGTTTTGTGACATGGATTAAAATGTTGAATTTTATATCAAATGGCTATTATGAACATCAAGGATACCTTCACTGATGAAGCACAAAGGGACGTTCCAGATATTGTATGCACTTTAATGTATGTGGTATTAGAGTGGTCACTTTAGATTTTCATGGCATCCACTTTGCACATGGATATGAATTTGCCCCTTTCCTTGGCCGGACATTTCTTGCCTCGTGGTATATTTACTGCCAATCCGCTTCATTTTCTGTGTTGTGCAACATCCATTAAGGCACGACTACTTCCTTTACCCAGCTAGGAGTCCAGCGTGCGGCCATTTGGCTTGACTCCTCCATTTTGTGTCCCGCTCCTGCATGTTCAAATTTGCTCATGCCTGCTGAAAGTATGTTTAATGTTAGTGGTAATGCATGTGTACGGGAGGGTCAGAAGCTAATGCTCCTCGTCATTAATACATCTACCTGTATATTGGCTGCCAGGGCCCACCTGATTCTGTGGCTCTCCGTCCACTCAAAAGTAATGGTCACCAGTGGATCTAGGCATTTCTCAGTTGAGCTCCTGTGATGGTAAAACCAGCACCGTACAGTGTAAATGTCGGGAGTTTGTCATTAGACCCGCAGTGTTTTATCACCCAATGAAATAGGCAAATAAATACAATGAAAGGCTTTGGGTGCAGAAGCAGATGTTATGCTAATTTCCCAGTTTCCACTTGGAATTGTTTCTTGTTTAGTTGCTTAATTATAAGGTAGAGGTCCGTGCTTGGAACTTGCTCACTAAACAGTTTGATGTATACACTAGCTGTGTTATAACTCACACATATACACAAGGCTTTACAGAAACACAGGCTGATGGCACCAAGGTATGATGTCATAATTCTGCCATAGCATAGCCCACAGTGAGGTGGGATGTGAAGATGGTAGAAAAGCTTGATGAGCTATCCAAAGCTATCCCTTTATATTGCTAAAAGAAAAATAACCGATACAATAATATATTTGGCAGTCCAGGTGAAAATTAGAGTGTGTGAAATTTTACTACGTAGTGGTTTTAGCAGAATCTAAAGACATTATATGAAAGGATTGGACTTGCGAATCATGTGCGGACAGTAGTCCATTATTGCAATAAATTGAATTTTCCTTTTAAATTCATACAATTACCTATATATTTAGTGGAAGGTGTGTTGATACGGTATGGGAAACGACCTACACTGGACCTCTAGGGTTACCAATGTAATATATTTTAACTCAGAAGAGAACCCTGGAGATAAACCTCCAACATCGATCTACAGCAGACAGCCCTGATTTGTGTCATCGGAGCACGTGGGTTTTAGATGGTGCATTCAGCGTGATATTTGGGGCTGGTGGCAAAGGTTTTACGTTCTGTCCGCTGTATCCATGGTATCGGGTTTTCCATGTCAAGGCACGTATTGTCATCTTATACCCTTCTCCTCTATAAATCTTTCGAAGGCTTTCGTTTGCATTGTTCTGCACGGACTTGGTGCTCGAGTATATATTTCCTCGTAAAAGCCAATTTCTGCATACAAACTGAAAGATCTGCAGTCCTGTGCCAGGAAACGTCATACATGCAGTAATAATCCAGAATGTGGAAATTATCTTCATGCTTTGGTATGGTTCGTATTTGATATGATTTTAAAATAGTTAAAATGATATAAATGAGGAATAAACAAAAAGAAATAGACGCCAGTGATGCCACTATAAGGGGTACCATCCAGAGAGATCTTTTAGGTCCTTAAATTAAATAAAGGTGCCCAAACCCCTCATGTCCCTGCCGCTACAAATATACATAAAAATCCCTTCTTGCCCCAAGTTCAAATAATAATAAATAAAAACCTAAATTTATTAAAATTAATAAACCTAAAAACAGGAACAAAACCAGTTTCTTTAACTTCTTGCTACACGACGCAGCAGTTACCTGGTGGAATAGCACTTTGAGTTATTAAAGCTACTTTTGGATTGTGCCTTGTATCTTTCAGTATTATTGTTCAGGGGAGTTGTAGTTTAAAAGCGGGAGACTATTTTGTATTTGGGAAGGGTGGATAAACCAGCATATGAAAATCTAACTTATAAATAATGAGGATACTTACATCAGGCTGTTACAAGAACTTCTCCCATTGTGTACACATAAGATGTCTTTTGAATGCAGTTTGAATTAAGGAAAATTATTATTTTCGTATTCTCGTAATTTTGCTTTAAACTCCTGGATTGGAGTAGTACTTAGCTCTTAACACTAGAGGGCAGTATGTCATAAATCGGCTCCCTGAATTTATTACGCTCATCATTTATTGTCATAACCTATGAAACGTCAGATTAATTAAACTCTCATAGTAGACTGCCAGGCTGTTAGTCGTTACAAACTATATCTTTCGTATAATAGCTTGCGGCCCAACAATGCTGCTGCAGGGTCACGCGACCTCCTCATGAGACCCCGCTAAGTGCCCCCTGGAATCGCATAGAAAGGAAAAGCCTGTCTGTAGAACCGACTGTTGGACACGCAAACTGATTCTGTATAGAGAGCCTCTGTATAGAGCTTGGCTAGTGTGTCCAGCAGGTGAGACGCAAGGCACGAAGAATCAATTCCTGGATGTCCTCGATTACGTGCTAATACGTTGTATATAAGCACATTATTTGTAATGTATTCATTATTGCTGCTTCAAGTTTTAGATTCCGTGTAAAGGTTTTGTAATGATACCCGCGGATATCATCTGAAGGTAATTGTTAGGTTGCAAAGGTTGGAGACACTTTGGTTTAGATATGTCTCAAATTGGTACCTGTCAGCGACAAATAAATTATATTCTTTGTAAATTTGGTCCATGACAAGACAAACATCTGGGACAGCTGAGAGTGAACATGCTGCCTTATACTATCAGTCAATCACCCCTTCCCAAAACTGCATGGCTAATACCTCCTATAACCTCTCTCTATATGTAACACATCTCTCTGTATATAATAAAACCTTCTATAACGTCTCTCTATATATAATACCTACTATAACATCTCATATATAAATACATCTCTCTGTCTATAATACCTCCTATAATCTTTCTCTGTATGTAATAATACCTCCTATAACCTCTCTGTATATAATACCTCCCTATGACCTCTCTGCATATAATACCTCCTATAACCTCGCTCTGTATGTAATACCTCCCTATGTCTAATATCTCCTATAACCTCTCTGCATATAATACCTCCTATAACCTCGTTCTGTATGTAATACCTCCCTATATCCTCTCTGTATATACCGGCAATACCTCCCTATAACCTCTCTGCATATAATACCTCCTATAACCTCTCTGCATATAATACCTCCTATAACCTCGCTCTTGATATAATACCTCCTATAACTTTGGTAATATATATATATATCATGCCTCTCTATATATAATACCTCCTATAACTCATTTCAGCCATGCCAGGATGGAATCTTCAGTGCCAAATTACTAGCCAGGTAGATATGAACGCGTTTAAAGCCATAATATATGTATCCTTTGGCACTTCAAGTGATCCCTTCATATAATATTTATGTGACAGTTGAGTTATCTCTGAGCGGGTTTACTAGTCTTTTACCTACTTTATGAAATCCGTTCTTAGCAGGGGATTTCAAGCATAAATGATAGGGGTTTTTGTTTTTTTTTACGTAAATGCTCAGTGTGTTCGGCTCCCTGACTTCACTATACATTATGAAGGGCAGTCCCCAAAAAGTGTATCAGGCAGGAAGGCTTTGACTGCTCCTGTAATATGCATGTTAAATAAGCGAGATTTCCCCAAAGCCTGTCTGGGATTAAACAGAGAGATAGAAGTAACTGAGACGCCTAAACTTGCAATTGCGGTGACTTCTCTGAGATGTTTGAACCTACCTGCTGAGCTCCTCAAAGCGCCTGCGAGTGAACCTACAAGAATTAATGCTGTTTTAAAATCATCATTATTTCACTCCTCACTAACTTTTGCACGTTACTGTATTGCTTTCTACAGCCTCCTTCACAAGTCGCCCTGCTATTTATAAAATATACAACAAAAATGTTATTAAGGGCTTTTGCTTATAATTGTTCCCCATTTAACACATTTCTGTGTCGGTGGCATGTACAGAGTACCACCGAGTGCTTTGTAGAGGTTCTTGGCTGTCTGATTAAACAGGACCTTTCCTTGAACGTGTGTGTGTGTGTGTGTCTGTATATGTATGTATGTATGTATATATATATGTGTATGTATATATATATATGTGTGTATATGTGTGTGTATATAGATAAAGTTCTGTATTTCACCCGAAGATACCTCTGTCTTCCATGAACTTGATTAATGTTAAAAACCATCATTTGGAGTAGAAACAAAATCAATTGAGAACATGGATTTTTGTTTTGTCCTCGTGGTCACCGTTTTGTTGCTCACAGCTGTCCCACTGAAAGTGTTAATGTCACCTGGCTGCCGTGTGGAATGAATGGGATTGTAAAGTGTGGTTTACCATTACCTGGTTTATATGTTGTGTGTAATCTGGGTATATGATGGTATCCGTAGAGAGGTCTATGCTGTGTTCTGGGGTAATCCTCCGTTAACACGCATTCAGGCTTAAATAATAGCTGTACGTGGGACTGAAGGAATGCAGCGCAGGTACAAAAGGTGAGCGGATAGCCACCTCTTTAGCGGACAGTTGGCTGGTTGAACGTCCTACATGGTTTCAAGAAAAGCAGAACTAAAAATATCTTGTGTTATAATAATTGACTGTAAATCTGAGCCATTGCAACGTGGCAACCAGTCACGGAAAGAAAGCACTCCCATCGAAATCCATGAGAGCACTTTCTGCGCATGTGTGTCTGGGGCTGTCGCATCTGCCCCGGTGGAACCGTACAGCTGTATTGCCTTAGCTCCAGTTTATCTAGAGATCTGCTGGTCTAATGTATGGCGCAACGTATTGATCTGTCTTGTTCTGTATATCTCATAATATTTCTACAGAACGTGCTACAGTTTGTGAATGGCACTGGGTATGGATCATTTGTTTTTAACCTCAAGATTGTAAGCTTGCGAGCCGGGCTCTCTCCACCTAATGTATCGGTTTGTCTTAGTCAGTCAATTCTCTTCTTGTCAGACCCCTTGAATATATATGTATTGAATGGAGTGCTGCGTAAATTGTTGGCGCTATATAAATAAAAGATAATAATAATAATAGTAACAGCAGCTCGTAGGCTGAAGAAGTAGGAGAATTCCAGTTCTGTTAAATGAATACAAGCTTCCAGATGTTTGAAGGCCTAACCGTCGTCCTATAAACGTGCGCCTCGTCCTTCCGTACGGCAGCAGCTCACAAACATCGCTGCAGGGATCAGGGGGCAAAAAATGTGCCGTAACAATAAAAAGGGAAGCTGTGCACACCAGCGGCAGCCGCTCGCTAAGCTCAAACAGCTGCTGCATGCTGCCCGGGATTGTGAGAGCACCTTCCCGACGAGTTCTCAGGCTCAGCTCGAAGGTCAGGGTGGGATTAGGTCAGGGAGCCCGGCTTACCCTGTCTGACAGCTGCAGTCCTCAGGCCCTTCGGCAGCACAGCCTCTGAGCAGTCTGCATAGTTTACACACTACGCTGCTCTTTAATAACTTTAATTACCCCCTGCGACCCTGAAGGGAGCGCATCGACGCCGTCACAACGGCTTTCTGATACCTGTACGTTCTCATACACACTTGGCAGGTTCCAGACTTTGGCTGTTGCAGGGTTAATGAGCATGGGCAGCGAACCTTGGCACTCTAAATGCCAGGGGCTACTACTCTCATCATGTTCAACCAGCCGTGGCAGCAACCAGATCCTTTTCTTAACATATCAATGCCAAATAAGTTGCTCTGTTTTAAAGCTGGCGTTGTTCTCAGCCATTTTAAGACCGAGATGTTCTGACCTGAGCGCAGCTTACATTGGATAAAGATGGACAGCCGACCAGAGAGGACTACAGCTTCCATCATGCCACAGTGGCTTCTTGAGCATGATGCTCCATTGGGTAGGTTTGCTTTCCACATTTAAAAGAGAAAACCGTATTCTTCGTTCGGTGAAGCTGCATTGAAGTGAGGTATAGCTTGCCATAGGGGCTGCCTTATAGCTTCCAACCAACCAATATTTTCCCCCAGTTTTGTTTATTTAACAGTCCAACAAACCAGTACCCTAACGTACATTTACGCATTGTACAAAAAGCCGCTATACGTATTGACTATTTGCTCTCTGTGGATCAGCAGCTTGGTCCTTGGTGTCCAGCAGCTCTCGATGAGCTGCGGTGGATCAGATCTACGTTCAGGGCTTGGTTACTGCTCAGTTGGATGTCCAAGTTTTCCCAGCTGCTGATACTAAGTAGCGAGTGATATATAGGAGTGTGGCAGCCTGTGTCACTCGCGTCTTGTCCGGCGTGGAATGGAATCTCCCGTGTGCAGTAATTATTGGGCTCCTTCCCCATCCATCGCCCGTGTCCTCATGTTGGCGATGCTTGGGCCCGTATGTCGCATACAGTAAGGGTTGAGCGAACAGCTAGATCATTGTTCCTGGTAACTGTAGAAGGCTCCGGAGGAAGCTCTTCTCTATGGGTAATTGATAGCCGGCCTCCCTGATTTCCATTGTTGTTGCAGGAAAAAATCTGCAGTTTCCATCTTATTTTGTATTTCACACACAAGGAGGGTTCAAGTTTAACCTCTTAAATGGTTGAACTGTTTCCTAGCCATACAGGGGCTGTAAGAGACTGTTCTCTAACACTCCCATTGTGTGGGAAGTGTGTGTATACCTACATAAATACATACCTATATACATAATACAAAATACATACAAAATACGGTACATACAAGGGTCGTCAATTTGGGAGCCATTTTTTTCCCAGTCATGTTTTTCTTTTCATGTATTTATGTATTTTAAGTTTGCCCATATCTCCCCTGTCCCCTCTGTCTAAGGTGATGATCCACCACCTTATGTCCCTTTGATATACCGGTATATTATCACACTCTAACACTAAATGCTGACATACACACACTGACTGTGACACTATACATTTACACACACACACACACACACTGACTGTGATACTATACATTTACACACACACACACACTGACTGTGATATATATTACACACACACACCACACCACACACACACACACACAAACTGACTGTGGCACTATACATTTACACACACAACAAACTGACTGTGGCACTATACATTTACACACACACACAAACTGACTGTGGCACACACACACACAAACTGACTGTGGCACTATACATTTACACACACACAAAGTACGGAATCGGTTAACTAACCACAGCGGGGATCTGATGCATATTGGTGTGACTTTGTAAACCCCGCATTCTGCAGGTCGGCATCACTGAGTTAAGCATAATGAAATTGATCTCCGCTCTGGTAAAGGCAGCAACAACCATTGATTCCCCAAAAGGGCCTAGTAATTTAACAGAAGGGGAGGAATAAAGTTAAACATTGCTGCTTTCAAACGGTGGGCTTCTAATAGTATATAGTACTGCTTTTAATCTGTCAACACCATCATTGAGCTTTGTCTACTTCGCTGTACTGTAAAATGTAGGATTTGAGGAAAGTGTCAGATCTGCTCTAAGGAAGTCTCGCGTGATGGTCCTAGAGACACCGCACCCATGTTCACAATGGATATTTTTCTTTTTACTCTATATTCAAGTAAGATTTTTAAAGGTAAAGGCCAATAAATATATATAAATATATATATTATGGCATTTTCTTCCTTCATTGGCTGTGAACTAATTGCCGACTAGACTTCCTGGTTTCTTCTAAAAATGCTATCTGTAGCCAGTTGTTTCTGTGAACCCAAACCCCCAGAGATATCCGTTTTTTGGCCAGAAGCATTTTCCCACCACTAGATTAAAGTCTTAACGAGAATGATCTGAAATTCCAGGATCCCTTACTACTGCGGCCATTCTCCCATAACTAGAGTCCCATAAAGGCTTTGCTTCATTTCTACAAACATAATAAATACTTTGCACTGAGAGGACAAGAGCCGTCTACATTAAATTAATGTTCTACACTTGCATGTATGTGGACATTTGTGTCTATTACTACAGCGCACCCACCATGTACAAACTTTGGGGTTCTGAGCTAAAACTCAGGGACTTAAATAGTTTATTTTTTTGTCAAAAGTGGTGCAGTCACCGTAACAACCAACGGAATGTTTCTACTGTCCCACCGTCAGTTTCTTCTATGTATGCAAAAAATGTACATAGTGCATCAAATCTCTCCCGTAAAAGATCTTTTGTAGGTCTGTTCCACCTGTCCTGATGAAAAATGTGACCTATAAATCTATACCAAGTCATAGCGAAGGATTGGTGTACACAAATCATTCTTCCAATTGTTCCTTCAAAATGTTAGCATAGCATGGACGCTGCAATGAACCCCAACACCCACAGCGGTGCCCTGTACATGGAGTTTCACAGAGACTTATCATTTCAGATGATTTCTTTATATATTATGAAGGACTTTTCCTCAATAAGGTATCATTTCATTGGTGATATGACGTTTGAGGAAAGCTCTCCATGTCCACTATATGTTATACATGGGTCAGCTCAGCTGTTGTTGCAGAATAACCAGGAATAGTCCTTCTGAAATGTTCAGATCTGCTGCAAGCTCCCAATGTAGTGAGCAGACCTTCTACGGCACTAAAAAATGAAAGTCCCTTAAACCCAATGGAAACAAAGGTTATTGGCAAAAGAGGCGGTATCTGGCTCTGTGGAGTCTCAGTAGACTGCATTAGCTGGTTGGGAAGTGAATGACATTCTCTGCTCCGTATAAGAATGGATTAAAAAGAGCTTCAGCGCTTGTCAGTGTATGAATGACCCGAATCAGATGCATGGTAAATTAAGAGACCGAACTGAATGAATGCAGCTTAGGTCATGTGTGTGTGTGTGTGATTAAAAATCGCCAGCAATGAATAAATGAATGAAGTTAGCTTCTCGCGGATCAGTAAGTATCTGTGCTGTCTAGGAATAAAAGCACACCTTGTCACATCTGTATCACCTGCAGCACATGTGCCCACTTTAATTATCTTAGAACGTGCGTTATTTAGGGCTAACAGATCATTTTAACGATTAGTAAGCAGGAGGCACAATAAGTGCAGTCGTTGTACAGACTTTATAATCGTCAATGATTTCTCCCCCAAAGACGTACTTCAGGATTGAATCTCACCGGCTCCAGGGCGAGCAGGCTTATATATATACTGTTAATGTGAACGTATCGCTGCACTTCTTTCCTATAATTATGTATAACTTGGAACCCTTTACATGCTCTTAACACCAGAGCTTTAGCTATTAGTATTTTTGGTTAGTTCTAACACTCGTTCCACTCAATATGTTATTATTCTGTTAATTAGAGTCAGTTCTGCTCCATACGCAGAGAGCATACAAAGATCCTCAGTGTGAGTCTTCATTTGCCTTCTATAACACAACAGGAACAAGCACCACTTCATTTATCTAATAGACACAAAACATTTATTGTTTTTCTTTCAGCTAGCACAATCTTTTTATAGATATATATATATTATTATTATTATTATTATTATATGTCTGCACAGCCTCCTTACTGTTTCCCGCCCTGAGTGATTGGTTCTTTTTTTGAGTCTGGAAGCACTGAATTCAGTGCATTCTCTAATCAAAAGTGATGATATGCAGGCAATCAGGACTCGTCGTGTATACGCGCCGCAGCGTCTTGTGTACAGCTGCTGTCTTCTGGTAAGTACAAGATAATCTGTTGAAAGGAGATCTGAGAGGAGAGACGGCCCTGGGACATTCTGCTCCGCAGTGTTAGCTGCTGCTTTCATATTGTGGCGTTCTTATGGTCTTATCACCAACTTGTTTCAGATGAAAATAGTTGGGGTTATCGTTACAGCTTGCAGGTTCGTCTTACTTCAGATATGTTATATTTGTGTATGTACAATATATATATAAATATGCATATAGGAAGAATATTGATAAATCAAAGTATTGTAGAATATAAACATCTGAATAACGGTAGATCTTACAAAGATTTTGTATCATTAGACGTGTGCAAGTTGTACGTTGCGTAAAGAACGTTGCCACATTGGAAGCCAAGTAACATCTTATTATCAAAGTAAAACATGGGCATAGCTGGTTCTCGTATTTCCTCATATACTCTGCCAGCGTTTTAGATTATTTCGCAAGTTGGATATCTATAGTTAAATATTGGGGATTCCATCACACTATATGGCCATATATTGCTTAGCCCGTCCCAATGTCAGAGTACCACAAGTTTTTCATGGCCATACTGCTTGCCAAATAGCTGAATCAGTGGGACTGCACTGCATCTTCACACAAAAGACACCCTCAAGCAATTTAAAGCCTTCTCTGGACACCATTAATGAGCCAAGAAGGTTTGCTTAACCCTAACGTTCAGAACCAGCACAAAATTTATATAAACATAGAGGAGCGCACAACCCCAAAAGCATAAAGGCATACACATTCAGATTTCAATATCATGCCTTTTTTTAATGGTATTGGCTGGGTATGCGCTGAATTCTTGCTTTGTTTTATGAAAGTGATTGCTCCTTCCCAAGTCTTGCACATTTCTGTGATAAGAAGGGAGTACTGCTTTTAATTATAAAATCTCATTGGTAATTCCAATGCCGATGACCTGTGGCGGGGCAGGCTTGGACATCCTCGGTTGGTGAGCTCCAGAATACAAAGTGCAGCGTGTGTTCTTGGGTCCTGTATGAACAAATGTGGAAGAGAACCTTTAGATCTAGGTATAAATCACCGCCGATCTTTCATAATAGACGCTGTTAAATGGCTATAATGATATTTGAGTTCTGGGTGCCTTGTTGTTGGCTATGCGATTGTTTTAACTGCCTATGTCATAGACCAGAAGCCCCTGTGCACCACATTCCCTTCCGTTTTAGTTTTCTGTGAGAAAACTTTTCTAACAATCCCTTCCAGCCTCAAGAGGACTGCGGATTGCTTGCAGTGTCAATACATCTCAAGAAGCCTTTGTAGAATACAATAAACCTCCTTGTTCTTTTCTCAGGAAAGGCGGTAGAATTTCAGCCACTATTTCAAATGCAGATAATACCTTGTTTGGAGAAGTTTGTTTGGAGAAAAAAAAAGAGAAAGAAAAGGGGAAAAAAGGAAAAATGGTCTAAGTTGGAGTGAATTATCACCTAGGCTGGCTGACTGCGTGTGTGTGTTTTGTGCCAGCAACACGATACTGTGGGAAAGTCTGTAGCCACCTTGGGAGATGATGAGAGGGAGTCTCTTGCGTAGATACACAATGGGTTATGCTCTTGTGTTTGGTTTTTAATGGGCACCTTTGCTATGTCAGCCGGTTAGATCGCCGCCATTGTTGATGCGGCAAGTGAGCTGCCTGTGACTGTAGCTCACGGGTTCTAGTCTTTACTCATCAGGCTTCCAGATGAGACAAAGAAAAATGTCACAGTACCTTTTTCCAAGGAGATGTCTATACTCTCCAACCAGCCCAGCTGGCACAGTCTGTATAGAATGCTACAGGTGGTTTGTGCATCCTCGACAGACGGAGCCCTGAGATATGACATCATATTCTGGTGGGAGGACGGCTGGGGATGCCTTCCTGGGTCAATGCTCAACATAAATATGTCACTGCTGACAAGAATGCCTGAATTGGTCCTTTATAATGCATAGTGATGACACGGAATGGAAACTTTCTGGAAAACTCCTCCTAGTGAATATACCCCTTCATTTGATCAATATGCCAAACATGTATATATTATGGTATGATACCAAAAGAGAAATCCTCTGTGCGAAAGTAGTTCTGTTATGTGCTACTGTGTTCAGCACTACATGGCATTTTTCCTCGTTCTGGAGCCCGTCACAGTTCTACTCATATACCCCTCTAGGGTGTAAGTTTTCTTCACCTACGGTAGCAAGGTGTGCACAATTTTCTTCAGGTGGATATGTTCTGCTATCATCCTACTGAAATAATGCAAACAGCCCTAAGTGTATATCTTGCCCCCAATTAGTCTCTAAGCCCCTATTTTATTGTCCGTAAGACCATGAAATGACTCATTGTTCTCGTTGCTTCTCGATGTGTGTATGCACAGGGCTTTCAGGCGTTCTGGCCGCGGTGACATTGCTGTGGATCAGTGACATGGGGGTAACCGCATGCAGTAAAGCACACAACGTCAGCCTGCGGACTGCCTCCTCGAGGAAAAATCATGGCTTGGATACGTGTGTCTACTCCTTGTTATGCTTTGTACCTCTTTATTTTAATTATTCCTTCTCCCTGATATGTATGGTTATTACATATATTTAAAGGGACACTCCACCCATTGCGTGACATTGTCCTTGCTGATGCACGGTGGAATTCTGCAGATTAAAGTACTCGGTGGAACTGACTTGGCCCCTGCTATGGTTCTGTATCGGTCTCGGTAATGGTGGGTTAGAGATACAACACATCAGATTTTTTTTTCTCAGGTTCAGGAATCCTTTAGCATTGTAGCTGCTGTGAGATACAACTCCCATGGTGCTCCGGAATGCATAGATATTCTCCATCCAACCTGGAATGACAAGCGGCTCATTTTCCTCTGGTCCAAACCCCCAAAAAGTTTAGTGGGTTTTTTTTATTTTATCATTCTAAGTTTATTTTTTGGTGCTTTGTTGTGCAGCCGTTCTTGGGTGGTTAATTGGTGTCCTATTCACATCTGCTTAGCCAATAATTGACGGAAACAGCAGTACAAATTTATTGGTTGTGAGGCACCGTACAATTATTCATGAAAACGTCTCCAGGTTTAAAGCCTCCACCTTAAGCACGGTACAGGCTGCGGTGTCTTAAGGATTAGTGCTATGGTGCCAAGGAATAATAAAAGGTTTATGTATGATTACCGTGCCTATAGCAGCCTGTCATTTGGGTTTCCTTGTGCAGTATGCTGCTGGGAACCTGTCTAAGAAGTCCGCACGTTCCCTCTTCACGCTTCCCCATTCATGTCTTCTCCACAAATGTTCTAGCTGCAGGGGACACATGTCAGATGCCTCTTAAACGTGACGGCGGTGGAGGATGTCTCCGTACGCAGGTGCGTTGGGGCTGTGGAAGAATTCCTTTAATAAATTGGATTAGGAGCGATTAAGGTATCTGGGAATTTGCGTTCAAGTTATCAGAAGCCACGGTTAGCTTGTGACATTGGTATCACAGCTTAATTGCCTGTTCTTTTCATCAGATATAAGCTTCCCCGGAGGCATGGGAAAGAACAGAAAACCTTTGCCACTATTACACAATACATTTCTGCCATTAAAGCTCTTTTTTAGAAAAAGAAATATGGGGTGGGGGGACAGGCACGCGATACTCACAGAACAGTACTTTGTTACCTTTCAGGTTATCAAAGGGTTAAGTATTCTGAAGGGTCCGTCATGGTGGGTTTGCATTAGTGTTAAATGCTCTTAGCTTTGGAATATATACATATATGAATATGTATGAACGGGTGTACCATTGGGTACACCTGTTTTCAAGCAGACATATTTTCTGTTTGATCTGTTCCAGATACATGACAAAAGGTATTTGTGGATTTTCTGTTTCAGCGGTTTTGCAGCAATGTGTAATTTCTGCGCTGGGTGCAGTCCTCTCCTTCCTGCCACCCGAAACGTGAACACAGGCTTGACTTAGAGGAAGGGTGCCTTTCGGGTATGAAATTATCCCTCACTTTGAGGGAAATAAGAAAATGTAGTGAAAATATGAGGATGCTAAAAATAGTATTTACTTATTGTACACTGAAGGGAGAGGCGGCAGGAGAGTTGTAGTTGTAATTCTCACTTCACTATCCATTATGAAGGGCCAACCCTGGCAGGTTGCTTCAGCAAGAAGGTCTGAGCTGACTCGGCATAACGTATATAATTCAATGTGTTAAGTAGACTTTGAAGAAATTACGGCCAACCAAGCTCTTCTTGTAGCCGGAGCTCACTGGGTTTGTTTTTCATAATGTACAGTATATTGAACTCTAGGAGTTTAAACCACAGCTCTCCTGAAAACTCACCCAACTCTCCCTTTAGTGAATAGATCCCATTGCCATTATGCACCAGGAATGATTCTTATGTGTTGTTCACCAATGGTGGTCATATGTATGCTCCATTTGTAATGCTTATATTTTTGCAGCGATACATCTCCATATCTTGGCTGAGTGATGTCCTGGGCCTGACCCGGGGCAGTGCTGCAGCTGCCCCCACCGCTTACCTCCATGGCCGCAGTCCACTATGCTGAGCCCTGGGATTTGCCATCATATCTCGGCATGTGCGTTGCAGAGTAGGGCTACTACTGAGATGACCAGTGGCCTGTTTACTAAAAGTTTACTTTTATGTGCAAAGTGGTTAAAGTGAAAAATCACCCTAATGTTTCCGCTTCTCTTTTACTGGTTTGCATCAGAATACATAACCCGATCAGGTGTAGGAGGCAACTACTCATATCCTCAGGCAAGAGTGCTCTGAAAAGATAATAGCAAAATACGCATCAATTTGGTGTGTCCTCCATGTTGGTCTTCCATTAACCATCATGGTGGTCCACAAAACATATTTACACTTATATTCTCAACATCATCTTTCCAGCCAAAGTCACTTGTTTTACCCACTGATGGTGTCTGAGGACCAGCTTCCACATATGATGTTTAGTAATAGGTAAACAGTTTCCTTCACTGCCTCCAAACTCGTCAGGCTTTTACCCCTTAATGTGCCTAGTGCTTTTAGACAATTATATTTATACAGCAGTAGAATGTGAGGCGGTCTCATAACGGTCATGTGTAAGGCAGGTACAGTATAGTTTGTGTAAACGTTCATGAATTTAAAACTAATGATTCAGGCACCCATGATGTTGAACTAAGCAAACTCAACTGTGTCCCTCAAAAGAACATAAGATCAAGTGACCCACGTAGAGTGGCATTTGCCTCATCCGAGTTGAGTTTACCTCTAGTTTTTAAATATTGTCACCCAGGTTTAATAAGAAAGTAACAGTCTCACTGAGCTGTGAACATTTAACCTCCTTATTCCATTGTCTGTATAAAGTGACTCCGGTCCAAGCACTATGTAGTGCCGTACTGTGTAGCTCAGGTGGTAGGGGGGTAACATGGCAGCTTTCTATTACCGGCACCATGTATATGGAGTTAAATTATGGTTGTCGTGATCAGAAAACAACATGTGGGATAATGGGGCAGACTGATGGCTATTGCCAAAAATCCTTCATTATTCTGGTTCCTGAAGAACCCTGGATCCTGTCAACACCGTTCCAAATGTTTCACACCTGCATATCAACCTCTCGCTCTGTGAGTAAAGAAGGAAGCACCTTTTATATTTTTCAGCTGCAGATCAAAACATCAGTAACTCGATACTATAGCAGTGCTTCTTCTTTCTTACGTTCTCAAATGCATACCTTGAAGAAAGTTTCAGTCGAGGTGCCAACTTTCTTCAATCCAAGTTTCCCCCAAACAATAATTCATACATAAGGTAGAGGAATGTGCTGTTGTGACCAGTGTTTTGGTGAATTTGGAAATATCATACCGTATTCAAATTGTCTAAATCTTAAGATTCTCACTCATTATACCGTAAATATATGCGACTTGGTCATAATTCTGATACTCAAGTTTCTTCCCAGCAGTTTGGTAGACATCACTACTAAAATTTAATTGCCGGCTACTAATTGCCGGCATATAACCTACTACCGCATCTGCACCCCCCCCCCCAAATTTGAATATTAATTTAGGAAAAAAAGCCTTTTTTTACTATTAAAGATTAATTCACATGTAAACTATTTTTTCATATTTAATATAAACTATGATTGAGAAAAATGCATGCATTTCCTTTTATTTGACACTCTACCCTAGTTATGCACATCTGCCACGCAGATATGCCTTATAGCCCCTTTTATGCCACTCTGTCCCCCAGAAATGTCTTATACCTGCCACTCTGCCAGCACTTCTATGGTGGGGCACCTGAAGGTCATGTGATGCCGGCGCTCCATCATAGAAGCCCCCAGAGGACGTCCCCGCAGTAGCAGAGGTTGCCAGAGAGGAGGATCCAGGTCCCCTGCAGCGCTGTGGGGGGATCTGGATCTTAGTCTTGTAGTCCAACCTCCTATTTGAGGTCTGATTAGAAGACGACCTTGAATATAACACGAGGGATAATTTTCAGAGCATTTGCTCTGAAAAAAACCTCTTCTTATAATCAAGCAAATACGTAATTCTTTTGTGCTACATATTATACATTTATGAAGGATCATCCCTCAAATATCAAACTGGTTCCTAAGTTCTGAAATTCGTCCAGCCCTGATATGAGTATTCTAAACATGAGCCATTGGTGGTCATTGCTCTGGAAGCACATGGAACGAGTGAAGATGCGGTTTGATGGAGTTGACTTTTGTAAATAACTGTGCCAATGGAACCCTCTATCCTATGTTAGGATTTCAGTTCATGGCAGATAGAAAAAAAAAAAGATCAAAAGTTCATTTTGTTCATATTTTGAAAGCAAAGTACATGTTTTGACCATCTTCTAAAAGCTACAAGACTCCAGGGTGTTGAGTAATCCTTTAATTTATACCCTATTGTGTGTTATTCCTTGCTTGTGGATCAAAAGGAAGTGGCTAAGCAGGACTTTGATCCTGTTAAAATGTACATTCTGATGGGAGATGTAAAAATAATTGACATTCATGCTCCTATGTTGTGTTGTGCTGCAAAACAACCATGTTTTGATCATCCGGTGCTGCGGCAAAATGTTACACGGTAGCTGTTGGGAGATGAAAGTCGGGAGAATGTAAGAATAAGCAGTTTTCTTAAATGAGCCAAATTGCAAAGATCTGGTAAGGGACACTTACAGATTTGTACATCTCATTCACTGTCTATAGGCAGCTTGCGTTAAACTCCTAATACGCCAGTTATATTTGGGCACGGCAGCGCATGTAGCATAAGGACTCGGATACAACGCTCACGCAGAATAGTATTAGACATCAGGGTTGGGCAGAGCTTTTACATATGCTTGTTTTTATTTTTCGTGGTTTTGGTTATGTTACTTTAATTTATATAGCGCCTGCGGATTCTGTTGTGCTCTTGCAATAGGGGATAGTGAAAATAATTACAATATAATAACAAATACAATTTAAGATGACAACCACAAGTTAAAACATACATGGTACAGATGGAGAAGGAAGGTCCTGCGTTTGTGAGCTTACAATCTATTGGGCGGTTAAGAGGTAAGCGAGACCTCTGGAGAGGACTGTTGGGTGAGGATGAGTTGATTGTAGCAATGCTGAAATGACAAACTCCGTTGATGAGAGGGGGAAAAAATACATGGATTCTTTAGGAGGTTAGGGGGAAGGTATACTTCTCGGACTAGGTGGCTGGGTAACCATTTTTTAGCGAAACATTGCTTTTTGTCAGTTTTTCGGGATGCATGTAAGTGGCAATCTTTCTCAAGTTATTTACTAGTTTAATATAACTGCTTCAGTGACCTTCCAAAGAGCCTTTGCTATGACACAAATTATGCCCTAAAGCCCCTTTTGCCCCTCTGATCGTAGCCGAGGTGTCCCAGGCGCTTGAAGCGGAAGGAAGCAAGATCATCGGGGTAGATCTGTGAATGATTTATGAGGGGTTTGCCACACAAGGCTCAAAGGTTTTTTGTGATGCTTAGTCCTTCGTATATCATTCTGATCAGAATGCATAAAAACATCTTCTAAATAGATAGTAATCCGCACTTGAAGCAGCCATTCAGCGGCAGCAAAGCGATCCCATTGAAATTAATAGAAGAGCTTGGGGTACAAATAGCGTTTGTTGGAGGTAAGTAAATCACATGCAGGGAGGCGCGTTTGGCCGAACATACATCCTACATTCATGATAACTGGGGCAAGGGGGTTCTGCAGGGTCTCCACATGCATTTACAATAATGTTAAGGGCCCACCCAACTAATATTTTTTTTTAAAAGAAAATTATATATAGTATGTGTGTGTATATATATATATTATATATATATAGTACATCAAATATTTACCTTTCAGTAGTTTGCTATGCTCCTTAACAACCATTCATGCAAACACTTGGAGTAAAATTGGGTTGATCAGAAGTATGTGCAGACACAAGGCACTTGTTACAACAAAACCCAAAAGGAAATTCTCCCAGAGGCAACGTTTATGTGTAAATAAATAATAATTATCCACTTTGACAGCTTTAGTGGTTTTGGGGCTTAGACAGCATTGTACCATAAATAAAAATGTAAAATCTACTTTTTTTTGTAGGTATGTTTTTTTTTTTCTTCCCCCTTTAAATAATCTTTATATTGCTCAACGCTGTTCTTTAACTATTGTTAAGTGGAACGGTCTGTAATAGATTGGCGATGTATTTGGTCCTGTTTCATGACTAATTTGACTCCGTTTTTCTTGATCCCGTTTTAAGTATGTGACTCCCCGTAATGTAAATCGTGTATAGATAACATCACAGACTGTGGTTCTTGAAGGTAAGGATGCTGTGGTCACCGCCTTCAAAGTGCCGAACGTCCCGTCTCAATTCTGTGAATTACTATAGAGCAGAGTTCTCGGTGTCATTCCTCAGGTACCCCCCGCTGGGGCAGGTTTCCAGTTACTCCTCTGATAAGCCCAGGCTGCTCTTTGGTCAGCACAGGTCAGATAATCAACTGATTGAAAATACCCGTGAATGCATGCACTCTTACGGGCACCTAAGGGCCACTGCCGAGGCCCCTAGAGAAAGCTTGTTGACAGGACAGGGGATCACCGATGTGATACGAGGTGTAGTAGCCAGGTGTTGTTCACCCGGACAGGATAATGTTCTTTTTCCATTGAGGTTCAGGATGATCAGTTGTAGGCAGCCTACTGTTCTGGTGATTGCATAGCTGATCTTAATGGGACGAATATATATTTGGCCTCTTATACTTGGCTGTGACTGACTGACTCGTAATGCCCACCAGCAGAACCATTATGGGGTCTGCAGGATTCCTGATCAGTGAACTAGTTTTCTGTATTGCTGTGGACTATGTGCGAGCAAGTGTAAGTGTGTGTGTGTATTATAATTGGTATCTAATGGCAAGAAGAGACCTCTGAGGTCCCAAGAGCTTATTTTGGATTTTCTCTGTGTTGACCTAATAACATTTCAGCTGAAACCCTATATATCTGTATGAGAGTCTGTGATTGTAATCCCATGATTCTGGAATGTTTAAATTGCAATATGATTTAGATTTTTTGTTCTTGCAAGTATTTATATGCCAAAAAACATACTTTATGCACATCATTTTCAGTCGTGGTCACACTGATGATTAGAAGCATGGCTCTGGATTCCCTCTGTTCTTATACAGCAAAGTGTGAAACAGATTTACTTTCAGTGTGATTATCTCTCTAAAGCTTGCATCATTTTTTTGTTCCTAAAGTTCCTTTTCTTGCAGGAAATACCAGAAGGGGAGCCGAGTGCGCCTGAGACTGGTGGATCTGGAGCTGACCTCCAGGTTTTTAGGAGGAAGCACGGACACAACGCTCCTTGAGGCTGATGCTGTGTTACTGGGGCTGGTGGAGAGCAGAGATCCAAAATGAGAATGAACCGGAATAAAGAACATGAACGACAACGCTTTACATTGGGAGCAATTTCAATTCCTGGGACTGCAAATGACTTAAGTAGTCTCTTCAAGCACTGTCTGTATAAAAAACAGGGTCCCACGGTTAATGAAGGCAGATTGTATGCTTTCCAGCAGTGTGGAATAAAGTATGAAACTGGTCCTGATGTGTTCATTGCTATTATGAGATATAACATTATATATATATATATATATATATATATATATTTGTTTTTATGTATGTACACAAACATGTCCTCTGGTCAAGGAATAAGGGCATTAAAGGTCTTTGTGAAATTGTGATCACCTGCTTACTTCTGCAACTTTACAGTAAGCAACAATTCCAACGGGGAAGTTGCAGCGGCTGGGTCTGCCTGGTGGGCACGGACCATCCAGGACAGGATCTTGAAACAGTGATGGAATTGCTAATGTTTAACTTAATCTAAAATGCATTTTCCAATAATTTCACTATTTATATAAATGAACATGATGAACAAACTACACAAGTGCTATAGCAGACTGTTTTGTTACTTATTTTCCTTAATTAGTCCCTCCTCATGGGACAGTTTTTCATGTCCAGGCTTGGAATTCTTCCTCGTGGCTGATCAGGTCTTTTCAAACAAACCAAATTTAATATATCCCGTTAAAACCAGACACTGCCGAATTTTGGAAATTGCACGAGTCCTTTTAATGAGTGCTAGTGATGTTACGTTCCTTTATCTTAACACCTTGACGTATAAAGGCGCGTCTGCTGCTGTTAAACAGAGGGACCACCAATTCGGGGTCTGGAACACCTGGTGGTTTGAGTAGGGGCTCGAGCGCTGTCTGTTTACAGTACTAGGAGATGGGGATTACCAGGGAAGGTAATAAGAAGAGGAAATTCCAGGTGGATTATAGTCGGGACGGTAGTTAAGTGGTGCTAAACCTTACAGCACTTTGAATCACAAACTGCCGGAGGGTTTTAAACTGTTTAATAAATCATGAGATCACTGTGAATAACGCTACCTGCAAACTGTAACTTGAAAGGGAAGTATGCACTGCGCAGTATAATTAAACCAAACTGCTAATAAATTCACATTATAGGGCCGCACGGTGATCACTTAGGGGGCGTAAGAACAGGTAATGCAAGGATTTGTTTCTGACTGGGGTAATAGCTGATCACTGCGAAAGAACACTGGATGCACTGCTCACCAGTCTATGATCAGGATTATAACTTCTACGTTTAACCTCATATTGGGTTCCACATTTCGAGTATACAGAGAAACACGCTGTACATGCATATACCACATTTTAAAGAAGAATACATCTCTCTGGACAACCACTGAAGTGTCTTTTTATTACATTTTATCATTTTCCCTGGTGGTGCTCCAGGTTGTTTGGTTCTATGTTTCCCAGTAAGCCTAACATTTTAGTTAAACAGCCTAAATATATCCAAGTTTATTATATTGTTTCGTTAGCAAAACCAACAGCAGAATAATTTATTGCAATTGAGCCAAACTGATATTCATAAAAAGTTGCCTTAACCAGCATTGTGGCATTAATAATATGCTCTATTTAGACACTAAATCAATCGATTATACCTTTTTTTTTTTTTTTACTTTGTTTCTTTTAGCTATTTTTGTTGCAAATAGCTGTAAATACTAGAATTGGAAAGACTAAAGCCAGGGATGTATTTATTTCCCCAGCCCTAACAATCTTCCTGCAGAGCTCCAGGATATGGTATCATACACTAGCACATTGACGTAGAAAGAATTATTGTTTTATATTGCGCCATCAGATTCCGCAGAACTGTACAAAGGACATAATATATATAACATAAGAAGATGACATACAGAAACAGTTGAGGAGGGCCCTGCTCAAGTGGGCTTACAATCTAGAGCGAGTTGTGGTTTATTACACTATAGGTAAAAGTGCTGTTAGGGATAGACCAGCCACACTAGTATGAGTATAGCAGGAGGGAGACTAGGAAAAGTGAGTAAAGCAGTTATTATGAAAGCTAGGCCATTTCTTATGCACACATTTCAATATATGATTAAGTCTAGTCCTTGAAGCCTACAAGCACAGAATATGTTCATCGTTTACTGTAAAGGGATTGCATGTTGAGTGGAATTGTAGTAAGTTCAAAGGTTCAGGTAAACATCGGTCCCTGCTTACAGTTTTGTTTAGGATAGCATTTTTGGAAAAGTCAACTTAGACGTGTCAAATAATTCATAGTCTTGGAATTTTGTGTATTTGTAAAGGTCTTATCTAGCTGATAAGTTTTGTGTTTATTGTTTTATAACTGACTTATTGGTCTGTGAGGCAAACCTCAAGTTCACATTACATCGGTTGCTAAAACTCAAGTCCTGCTGGGTCAGCTTGGCCATTAATGGTTCACCTAGGGTCCAGATTCAAAGAGAACTCGACTCTGTTGGATGTGTTATGGTATCCTGTATTTACCTTAATTAACATTTACTTTTATTCTGAGCTTAATATATATTAAGGTTGAAATCAACCTCCATTTAAACTCAATTTACTGGCATGGCTGCAAGCTGTATTGATTAATTTATTTAAGTCTTATTTTCCGTCATTCAGATTGGGTTATTTGCACATACCAGCAGCCATTCTGCATCCCTGTTGACATGCCTATGAGTTTTTCCTACCTGAACCTCTCTAGAGCTCCTCATTTCATCATCTCTTACGAATGTGACCGCAAACTGCTCTTCTCAGTGCTCCTGTTTTCAACACTGGCGCACTTCACTAACCAGACATCTTTAACACCGAAGATAGCTGGCGGAACTAGAAGTTCATGCTATGCTCCTGTCACTCAACCCCATCCTTTCTGTAACAAACCTACTTCCCCCTTCTAGTTGTCTCACAGCCCTTAACACCTCTTTGATGCCTTCAGTTCACCACTTCACCCATGTGTGACCATCATTTTACTAACCTGTGACTTTTAGAGATATAACTGACACAATCAGACATGAAATTTCTGCACAGTCGCCCTCCCTTTAAGTCTTTTTCACATACTCTGGAAGCTCCTCTTATCACCAAACCACTTGCCCCCTTGATCATCTCCTCTCCCATCTTGCCCAAGTTCTCTTATCCACCCTTGTCCCTGCCCACAATCTTCAATCTGTCCCTCTCCTCTGGAGCCTTCAGCCATAATTTGCACTTTGAGCATCTCTTCTCCTGAAACTCATCTTCTTTCAGTTGGCTTACCCCAGAGCTCCATTCTAGTACTACACATCTCCCTCTCCTTGATTGGTCACTAATTACCTTGCCTCTTTAAATGAATGTCTGCACAGTTCCACTAAAATGCGTCTCCCCCATGCCAAAACTCATTTGATAATCTTCTCCAACGGTGCAACCACCATCTCCACTTCACATGCCTTCCATTGACATTGACCACATACTCATCTCGCCCCCTTACAATCCATGTTGCCATGCTTATCTTCCTCAATCATCACCTTACCAACGCCTTCCCCCTCCGTTCACTTTCTGTCTGTACACTTTAATTCAAAATCCAGACTTTCAACTATGAAGCTCTTCATGTAGGTTCTCCTACCTGCATTTCCTCTAAATACACACCTACCTAGCTCTCCCACTCATCTCTCATATATACCTTTTATACTGATTTACAGAAGATTTCACCGGTGATGCCCCTATTGTTTGAAAATGTCCTATCCCAGCTTTTCAGACCTCAGTTTTTATCCATGTCAATCACTTGCAGTTTCAGCTGCCCGTCTCCTTTTAGATTGTGAGCTCTTTTGAGTAAGGCCCTCCTTTTGGTTTCCCTCTGTATTGTGATGCGCTATTTGTTACGTCCTTTTCACATTGCACAGCACTGGTGCTATATAAACTATTAAGTGATAATATTCTAACATATGTTTAATGTATAAACAACAACCCACCATGAAGCCCAGACACACTTATGATCAGCAATGAAGGTTATTTATAATAGGTTAAGCTTAAAACAAGGGAGCTACACAAATGGTGATTGCAGACAAACTGTGTCTGTGTTTTGGGTTTGTGAAGAATGAATAGATGCTTCACTTTCAGCCACTTCTGTCCCCTCCAGGGGTTAGAAAGCAGCTTGTGTTTGCGATATCTCTTCTTTTTCTTTTTTTGCTTTTCAGCCTCTGGCCAGCAGTTTTCCCTGAACGCTCTCCAAAGCAGAGAAGACGAAGTTTCATTTACTGATTCAGTGGCTCCAGAAAATAGAACGGGGGGAACAAACGTCCAGATCCCCAATTAGTGTTGCAACTTGTACAGATCAATGTCGGGTTAAACTGAGCTGCCTACTCAAGTGGTGGGTGTTGCATTTATTAAAGAGATGGTGGGAGCGAGGCGGGGGTTGCGCCTCTTTCAACAGTCCGGATTCTTTCAGTAGAGCCGCAGTGTGCAGGAATTCTTGTGTGAAAAACAACTGGCACAATACTTAAGTCCTCACCTCCTCACCCCTGACGGCATGGGAAAGTGCACCGCTCAGCTGTTAGTTATAGAAAGGCCGATCTAGTCATGAGAAATGTTGATAAAACGTGAAGGAAAGATTTCCCTCCTAGGCACATGTCATATTGCCTGTCAACTAACTTAATTGGGGAAATTAGACTTGCCCTAAACTATGAACGTCTGTGTGTGTGTGTCTGTTGTGTTGGAATCAACAAGTTGTCCAGTGTGCCCCGTGCAAGATTTATAACACAGTTAGATAGAAATGGAACAAAAAAGTCAAAAAGTGCTTAAAATGTATTTAGTTTACTTTGCAAAAAAAAGCATTTTCAACGTATGTTTGGGTAAAATTGCATAATGAATAATTACCTACATTTTACGGTTTAAAAAAAGGTTAACTATTGTCCTCTAGCTGTAAATTAATTCTTGCTAGTTGTAGGCTATGTTCCATTCTGTTCTTTTTGTTCTATTGGACCTAATAATGGTTATTTGATAAATAATTGTGTGCACCGGCAATATCCATAGTAGCTGTAAATAAGGACAGATTATGTTATCAGGTTCCATGAGGCTGTATATCAAGGATCTACATAGAAATGATTATTAAATAGTGATGAAAGGTATGGGAGACCCTGCATCCTACACAACATTTTTAGGTGACCATTAAAGAGGTATCTAGGCCAGAATTAGACCCCTGGACAGTGCTGAGGAACCAAAATTATGATAGCTTTGCTCACTATTGATCTGAGAGAATGGCCAACACATTCGGATCTGGGTTGCAGGAGCACAGATCTCCTCATCCTTTGCTAGAAAACTACCGAGGAGCCCCATCTGCTGGTTAAATGTGTGTGTGTGTGTGTGGGGGGGGGGGTGATTGGCCCCCCATTTAAATATCTAATGGTATGGATTACACACATGTATAGAGGTTAGAATGCTAACCCCATAAGCGAACAAAGATAAAGCTGCAACCATTCCAGGACTCTTTGCCAGTTCCTAGAAAGTGCTTTTATCCGCATGGCTGTGAAGAGTCGCCAGTGATGGGGATTAAAGCGTCGGGTCACATTTACATTTTTTAATTCACAAAATGTTATTTTGCTTCAAAAGACTTGATGACGTGATGAATTATGAGGGCGTGTTTTACATACATGCACTTCGACTGAACCACAGGCCTATATACAAAAATTATACTCTATACAATAAATGTTTTCAGTTAGAAATATCCACGTACTGATGGATTTTATTGCATTATTTGGGAAACTAAGCCATAATCTCATGACTGATAGAACACATCATTTAATATGATCGTAGTCTGCGCTGGTTGACATATAATCAATGTGTACATAAAAAGTTCATAGCCTCAGACGCCACCACACTCTTCCTAGACTGCTCTCTGTTACGGAGTAATTAGATAAGTCTGCTTTACTCTGATCTTTCCTTTTTGATCCATTTCATCCCTGGGGCTAAGGTGTAGACAGTCATCGGTACAAGTGACCGGATAGTTAAATGTCATGTGACCTGGCATGCGTTAATGCTGAATATTTTGTGTTTCCTACTCATACGTTAGACACTGCTAAGATTATAAGTTTACTTAATAAAATAGTTGGGTTTGCGAGGAAAAAAGAGTTGGATGAAAGACGTCCAAAACTTACCTTAGCACCAGCTTACATCCCAGTAGTTGGTACGTCTTCCCCCCACCACCTTTACTCTTTAAGGATAGGACCTTAAATTCTCTCTCACTTCCCTATATATATTGCTGCAAATCTGATGGACGCGCTTTTGTTCTTCGCTGCCATTCAGTAAGTTTTTCATCATTCACCAAAGTCTACAACGTAATAATTACACATAAGTCCATACTTTCTGGGCACGCAATTGAATTTGCCTCGTTTTTTTCCCTTAAAGCATATAGACGATTAGCAAATGGTTATTTCCTCCCGGTAGAAGTAAGAAGTTAAGAAGTGCATGTGTTACAGGCCTCAGTAGAAGTATGGTTAAGGATTTACCTATCCAGAACTAGTATTTTCTGTTACATAAGATGTTTTTTTATGTCATAAGATTAGAATGTTTTGGCTATTCTGTAAAAAACAATCTCGAGACTGACTGGTATGTTTATTTTTATTTTTCATGCATATAAGTTTTAATAGGCATTCTATGTTACACTCTGCTTAATTTTGGATTTATGTAATTTTTGTGATTTTTAATTAACTATAACTATAAGTCCTTTCTTATAATTGTGCTCACGATTTCATTTATTGAATGTGAGACCTATCCACATGTATAAAATAGAGATTTGGTAATTTATCACTTAGGGTGGAGAAGAACCTTTTCTTAAGACATTACATGGAAGGAAAGGTGTGAACCCATCAGGGAATGGGCACCAGAGTCATAGGGGACGATGTATTTTATACGTATCTTAATGGCACGAGCCCAATCACCTCTCTATGGCATCTTCTGCACCAGCTTACCCAGTTATATCACCTATCGTGGCCTTGCTGATGACACTCAGGGAGGCAACTGTATCTCTGTAAACAAAATATGAAGACATTCTGAGTGTGAATCATGCGGTTCTTTTAAAATATACATAATTTCCACCACTTTTAGTTCCACAAGTGTCTTTAGAAACCAGGGCCGTGTCCTCTTTTTCTTCTTCTTCTTCATTTTATACAGAATAAACTGTACCTGGTTATAAATCCCAGTGCGAGGAGTGTTACGTGCTAGAACTTACAGCCTAGACGGCATATGAATAACTGATAACGCCTGAGTACCTCTTGGTTTTCCCACTACACACCTCCCTAATCTTCCCCTTCTCTCTGCTGTTGACGACCTCTGACAATCTCGCCGCAAGACTCTTGAACAATTCTGTATATTGCACAAGACACATCGTTAGACCCTAATACCATTGTTGACCTTTTACTCACGCCTGATTGCACGAACACAAGTTTCATGACGTTTCATGACTGTGTGCAGCAAGTATGCCATTATCACAGAGCAACATATAAACGCTGCATGGGTTTCTTATTCCTTCCCAGCAGATTGAATGTTACAGAACTAGCAGCTGGGCTCATATCTGTCTCAACCCTGTGCTCTTAAACACATTTCTCCAGAAAACCTGCCTTAACAATTAGGTCGCCGGCACAACTACAGTACTTATTCGATGGATAGTGAAATGTACTTAGCGAGCGGCTCCAGTCGTACCACCTTAATCCTTCCATATGATGTCGATACAGGTGCTTTTAACCACTTCTGTGCAGGAACAGCGTACATCCAGTCTGTCCACGGTATATTGATTACAAAAAAATAATCATCATTTTTGAAAGGAAAACTAAATAAAAAATACACCATATTCTGATGTGATGCATAACTAATGAATCCTTATTTTTTATTAAGATAATGTGTTTTAAAATAAGAGCCCTGATTATAGCCTGTGTCTTAGTTTTAAAAGTGATACATTTGGGGAAAAGGCTTATATTTGGTCCATAATAAGAGGATAGTGTAGAAAAAACATTTGTGTGTCTTGGTTCACCTTGGCTTAAACGTTGCTAATCTTTTTAATACATTTAGTATTATTATTGGCAAATGTTTTACGGAATTAGCCAATTTAAGACACAGAAAGCAGGTCACACTGGGTCTTTGCCCAGTAAGATGTATAAATTGTATTTGGTGGAATTATTATTAAAGGTAATAATAGGATAGTAATAAAGGAAGTGTCATCAGAGATGTGACCGAACATATCTACTGCCAGTGCTGGCTGAGCGAACTAGAACCCTATGTACATGCGCAGAAAGCGCTCCTATTTATTTCACTGGGAGCCTTGATTGGCTGCATCCAGCTTACAAAGCAAGTACTTACAAAGTTAAATACGCACCCTTTGTTGAGGATCCCTTTGTTAAAGTGTCCCTTTAATCAAATATATTTTTGTACCATATTCAAAATCACTGATTATATATATATATATATATATATATATATAATTTATTAAACTGGTGGCTATTTTTATACTATAGTACATGAATTTAATGGCATTTAAACCAAATTGCTTGTAAAATATAATTTACTTTAAAACTTAAGAGCATTTCAGGACATAATGCATTGGGACAGAGATGAGTTTTATGGTTATAAAGGAAAAAAGACAAATCGACAGAAACAGAGTGCGAGGAGGTAGCACTAAGTAAGGAGGAGGTGAGGAAGGAGGGCGGTGGAGTAGTAGTGCTGGTCCTGTGACGTGATACCCAGCAGGGCTGGCACTTATATTACAAGTGTGAAGCTGCCTGCACTTTATTCAGTGCAATTAATAAAAGAACCTATTATTACATGTCAGCAAAAACATGAAGCTGTTTTGTTCCTTTTTTTTGCATGGAGTTTAATAATCACCTTGAAATGGCCTTTTAATCCAACTAATGTATTCCTCATTGTGAAGCTATTAGCTTTTAGTCCGGCACGGTGGTGAATAGGCTGGCAGGGAAAGCGGCCATGGTGAGCACATATCAAATTAGACATGTGGCGAGCGTTTAACCGCATTATTACAAGGTCTCATCTGAACATCTGACAAGCCTTAATAATTTATTGAATGCAAATGGTTCAACCTGAGGTCTCCTTAGGAACCAAGATCCAGTTGCCACAGTGCGTTAATCGTAATTGTTGGTTTGTGCTGTGAGCGCTGAAGCAGACGGCCAGACAGAGCAATTATATGGCTATAGGAAAACAGCACATTTTTTTCTTCCTCCCAGACATGGTGCCTTATCTCATGTGGATGGTGAATAGATAAACGAGGAAATAGGCAATATGCTGATTGATGTTCAGAAACCTACTTAATATCGTAAATGTTTTCCAGGCTGATCTATAAGTGAAATGGTTAAAGTGGCAGCGTTCATAAGGCACGTGTGAGACCAGCTTCAAAATTCAAGAAAAAAAGATTCTGTGTCAAAACATAGCAGTTGTGGAAACCCAACATTATTATGAGTGAAATCAAGCAGATTATATTTAAAGAGCTGCCTAAAATCCAGATTTTTAACCCCTTATTGACAAAGCGCGTACATGTACGGGCTCAACATGCATTGTTTTAAGGGGTTAAAGAAAAACAAAAAAATCAAATCAAGAGCTTTTGAGTTGTGGTCACATTTTGAGGGGGATGGGGGAACATGGCTGTGGTTGGGAGGGCATGGCAGGGACTGGAGGTGGCTATGAGGACATGGCAGGGGCTAGTGCAGACATGACACTGACAATACAGGGGTTGGTGTGGATGTGGCAGGGGGTGGGGGAAATACTTTCTTGGTGAAAGAAAAGAAAATATGGGGGTATAGATCAAGTCTACAGCAGATCGGATTAGTGAGAGTGTGCCGGCATATTAGAGTATGGTGTTAGAGAGTGTCAAGGCGTTAATGTGAGTGGCTGTGTTAATGTATAATGATGTTAGAGTGAGTTGGTGTGTGTTAATGTATGGTGTTAGTGTGCATGTTAGAGGGAGTTTGCATGTTAGTATGTTTTCGTCTGTGTGTAGGTGTGTGTGCTACTTGTTCCAACAAATTATGCAGCGCTTCATACAAATCAAGGGGTTTGACAAAACTAGAAGTGAAAAACTGATACATTAGGTAAAGACAAACAAATCCCATTTCAAATAATAAATATATATATATACATATATTATATATACACTATAAAAGATGCATAGAATAAGAAAAAACAGATGACTTGAAACAGCAATAATTCATATTCACACATTATAGTTGTTTTTTTGTTAATCTTTTGCTCTGGTTTAGTACATGACATCACTACGCAGGTTCCTTATACCAGGATGATGAAGCAGATTGTTTTACAATATAGAGAATTTTTGTAGTACGCCTTTGCTATTCACTATTAGAAGAATAGCATGATGACATGGCTAAAAAAAGATCCAGAACATATCCGTAACTTTTACAGCTTCTCTAAACAGAGGAAGCTCCTACTTTCTCAGGTGATCATGTTTACAAGAAACTTGGACAAGCTGTCAGGTTGTGGAAATATGAGCTTAGATTTTCCACATAGGTGCATTTTCTTAATGGAGTGCCCACCTGCCGAAACTTGGGCAGACACTTGTGGCTTTTCCGTGCACAGTGCCACGTTTTAAGGAAACACAGAGATAGCATCAAACATGCAGCTGGAAAACAGCATTTCTTCTAAAATCCGAAAACCCTGTGTTCTTTACGCAGAAGAAATAGCTTGCATTTGCTTGGGTCTAACGGTAAATCTGTACTACTCGGTTGGACAAGAAAACTATAGGAAAACCAGTAACGCCTTTCGGAAAATTAAAATTCACATAACCTACACTGAGTTATAGATGAAAGGCTATTTTAGAATAATAAGCTCTTTAAGATCTTTAAACTGTCTGTTGGGGTCTCTTTTTAGTATGACCAAGCGTAGAGGTAGCCCGAGGAACATGGTTTAATTGGTCAGGTAAGTGAGTTACAGATACCTAACCTTACTGAGAAAAGCAACCTCAGAGAGAGCAAAAAGGGTTTAGTCGCATGTCTCGATGACT
Organism: Spea multiplicata; assembly: GCA_009364415.1. Lineage (NCBI taxonomy): Eukaryota > Metazoa > Chordata > Amphibia > Anura > Pelobatidae > Spea > Spea multiplicata. Next base: position 11,563 of record VKOC01016760.1, on the reverse strand, counting down.
TCAATCGCTTCTCAGACAGGGCTGGATTTCCCGCTAGGCAAACTGCATAAGCCTTGCACTCCATGTTCTTAGGTCTACAGCGGAAAGTGGTGGGCTTTAGTCATGGCCCTGACCAACCCCCACCCAATATTATGCATGTAGCCCACTCATTTTATCCCAATGTTCCTCCTACAAAGCTATTTAAAAAAATGAATGTATGTTGGTGCTATGGTCTTGACAGCTCATGTCATGCGACATTGGCATTTAAAAGTTTGTGTTTTTTCTGTGATTAAGTCTTCAGAGGAAATAATAAAATAAGAAATTAGTTTATTATTATTATCCTGACATATTAGTGAGTCCAACACGTCTTGTCTAAGTGGAACAGGTCCTTTAAATAATAGAATAGCAAATTCCAGAATTACAGATTTTTTTTAAAAATAAAAACCTTCTTATTTGATTATTAGTACAGGAAATGGCAATTGTGCAGATTAAAAGTTTTCTGCTACATTTACATATATTACTTTATTTCCAAGTGAAAGTCGCCCTCTGCTCCCTGTTGCCCATTTGTGTTGACCTTGGGTCTCTGTCGCTCTCGGCCTTGTTAAGTAGAAGCTCAGCTTTCACACAAAACCCGTGGAGATCAAACAGTGTGACTTTTAATTTACTTCATGTTTCCTTCCATATGTTTATGTTCAGGGGAAAGGTCCACTTTGGTGGCTGGTTTACTAACAATGATCCCTTATTATTGGTAGTGGAAAGAAATTAGCAAGGTTTCACCTCCCACCTAGAAGGTTAACGGAGGCCAGCGGAGGACAGCTGGGGAATAAATTCAAGAACTACAAAGCAAAATCAGAAATCTTTGGTGCTTAAAGCTGCGTTAAGGTGATAACTTCCCAAGAGGACGTAACGCAACGGCTTTGTACATAGCACAGATTGTGTCTGCTGCAAAGATGGCAGCATCTCGGACTATTACTCTCATCGTGACTTTAGCTAAGGATCGTGACTAGCCTTTTCCCACGTCTGTGACTTCCACTTTCCTTAAGGTGCTGTTCCACCAATCTGCCGTCTGTAATACTTTTGCAGCTAAATGGCGCGTTATGAAAACCATACTCTTGAATGCCTTTATATTTTTTAACCAGAAACACTTGTCATGTGACACAAAAGCACGCACTGATATTTTAGTTTGTTGCCATAGAAACTAAAAAAGCTTCTGTGTAACTTGTTTTCATGAAATAAATAAAAAGCTTATCTGTTCAACCAATTAGACAAACGCAGGAAATGAACAAAAAAATTAATAATTTTTTATATATAACATATGCAAGAAGCACAGCGGTTCTGGGCACAGACCTTTAACCGATTATAAAACATCGAGACTTGAAAGCCATTTAGCTGCAATTGGTTTTTGCTGAATCTATAACTTAACATCTTTTCTCTTGTTGTTTTAGCCAACTTTACCATTTATCCCGATTGCAATAATTTGAGCTTTATTCTATGTACAAGGGAAAACCTGATCGCATTCATAACACTTCCGGTGACCAGAAGGGCCAGCGTAGTTCATTCTGTGCGGGGAACATCAAGAGTTAAACAAGCCCATTGTGTCTTATTAGTGTGTATTTATTTTATATATCATCAACCTAACGTGGATCTGTCACTGTTCCCAAAACAAGACTGCAATAAACCTATGGGGTTTACAGATACAAAAATCAAATTATAATGAATGTAGTTATTCTGAAAGCTTCGCTATCTTAAACTAGAGACTAGAAACCAGCTTAAATCCAGATAAAAATGGTATACCTAGTTATAGAACCTTCTTATTTTGAAACTTCAGTGTATATTTTAGTTCCGCAAACCCAATTCCCTGTCTGTAAACCAATGAAATTATTTTATTTTCTGCATTCACTTATGTAAATTAAAATATATTTCTTGGTGTTTTTTTTCTCTCCTTCCTCAATATATACTAAAATAAAATTATGCTCAATATTTCCCTTTTTGTGTCTTTTTTTAATGCGCCCTATAATACTTTTTTTACTTTTTAGAGGGGATGTATTGGTGATGAGATGCCGTATTTTTTATATTGCTGCGGCACATGTATCTAATGTATGTTTAACAAGGTATCGGTACTAAGGCATAATGACAGCTCCCGTGTTCCCCGTGAACATGCAAACATCGCATAAATAACCTTTGTCTATTAAACAGGCTTCAGTCGGACTCAAACAATTAGCCGTCAGGTGCATGGCTCTGAAAGCCCTGTGCAATTTTCAGATTAGTGCTAATTGCAGGGTGGGCCGACACATCAGCCAGGAGACCCTCTATGAGCAGCAGCAGCACCGCCGGTAAGCGGGTTCTTTGCTACTGATTAGGGAGGGAGGGCTGCGGCTGGCTGTCTCCAGACTGTTGGCAGTTTGACTGTGGCCAAAAGTAATGGAGCTGGCAGGGTGGAATCAATTACTGGCCAATGAAGATTTTCCCACAGGTCGAGGCTTGGGAAAAAAAGACGTCCCCGCTGCCTAGACAGCTGGCATGGACTGTCCACTGGGAAAAACGCCTGTAAAAGGAGAAAACAAGGGGACGGCTCGCGGTGATAAAGTGGTGGCAGACTATAAATTTTAAAGAAGGAATTGGCAGAAAGTTCCATGTTTTGTACCTCGGTTTTCGCCGCTCCCTGCTTCCTGCGCTGCACCAGTTTGGTGGCAAAGAAAAGGAAGCGAGTGACATTTTCAATACAGAGCCCGAGACTGGGTCATCGGGTATAGAGTTTCATTTGTATAGCGCTGGAAAGGCCCAGACGGACAGACACTCAGCTGTGCCTACAACTATTGTGTATAAACTGGGGCATTAGAGCGTGCGGCTCTTAAAAGCAATTTAAGAGCAGGTTAGGGAACACTTTAACCCCTTGTATGCAAAAATGGACGCATAAAGCTGTATTTAAAAAGAACAGTTCAAGGGCAATGGCTTTGAATGTGGTGCAATTACCATGGAAACCAATGGCATGTCACTTTATATTTAGCACTTGACTACAGGACTGCTGTTTATACATATGGTTCACTGTGTTTTATAATACCACATGGATAGCATAATATATCATAATAAAAATGAGGGCTGGAGCAAGAAGGGCAGCTGGTGAGAGGTGAACATGAATCGCCTCATGGCGATGACCCCGCTTCCTCTTCTACTTCAAGAAGTGAATGTGATGTCATTGTGGGGCGAGACCTTGGACCCTGCTGCAGGGATCATATTCAATCAATGTTAGTCGAACCTGTCCTCAAAACTGTCAATATTCATAATAAACTCGGTTACAGTGCAAAATATAGACTAAACAACACAAACATACACGCATTCGTGCTGACACGCAGACACGGACATACGCAGACACACACGCAGACACGCACACACACTGAATTCCTTCATTCCCCTTTGCAAAGATAGGATAAAAACAATATGGTCTGTTTTCTGCAGTCATTGCTGTCTTCTTTTACAAGTTGCACAAATGGATATTTCATCTGAGCCAGGTCTAGCCCTAATTCATGTGACACAGGAGAAGTGCACTAGTGGGATGAAAGCCACATTATATTTTAGCTTTTTTATTTTTATTTTTTTAAGTTATTTTCATAAGAGTTAACATTTTAAAATCAAAAGTAATTTTTTTTTATTTTAAAATTTAAAAAAAACAGGCTGTTTCTTTAACATTAAAACATAACCGACCCGGGAACAGCTGACGTTCCTGTTCCCAAAAGCTTGCAGAATATTAGCTTAGCGTTATCACTTTAGCTCATAGTTTATTTTTATTTACAGTGAATCATTAAGTTGAAATCAGTGGTTGAATGACTGACGCCCCAACCAGCAAACTATATACACTTTCCTCCTACTGATACCTCAAGCCCATGTCTTTCAGGTCGACACATAGAAAAAAAACGTTTTGGGAAGCCCAGCGTATAATGTTCCTCCAGAACAATCCTGTCTCTGGGGCTGAAAGACAGGATCGGCACTTGGGGATATAACCAAGGACTTCTATTGTTTAATAAATACAGGCCGGGGGAAATTCCGTAGCTCTGTTACATACGCGCATGTATAGTTAGCGCTAGTTTGTGTTGCCTTTGCGACTCAATGTAATTTAGGTATTTGCCATCAGTCTGTACGCCTGCCTGACTTTGTTACTCTCCCCAAATATTAGATTAGAAGTTTGATAATCATAGCTACTCGGCCTTCTCTACCTAACGTCTGACTATTCTATTTCTGTCAGAGCCTCTGAATGTATGTACTGTATGAAGCGTTGCGTTATTATATATAATGTATATAAATGTATACATTAATCATAACATTATTAATCATGAAAAGGTTTCATAATCACTGTGGTGAGTGCGGGCTCTTTGCAGTCATACTGGGGGGGTAGTTAAATGTTGTGACCGGCTGTGTGTTTATGGACAGCTAATAGGGATAATTAATCTATAAAAAATTGACCTAAAATCATTGGAAACTAAAGACTGAACTCTTTAGGGATATCAGCCGCTGAGAGGCCGGTATAGACGGAGTGCGTCTATTGCAGGAGGGCAGACAGGTTGTCCCTGAGCACATGGAGAAAAATGTCTCATCAGACTGCTATTGCCACAGACGGCCCCCTGCCCACTGAGCGATTGACACTGTAAGTCTACACGCAGGGGTTGCTTAAGGGGAGCTGGTCAGATTGACAGAGTAAATGTGTATCACACACAGCCTGGGACAGAGGAGCCGGTCGGCGGCTGGGAGAGCGCTGGCTGCATGTCGGTCACACGGAGATTGAATTACATCTGAATTAGATCAGAGCTGTGGGAAACAGCACCTCCTAAACACACACACACTCAGCGACAGGGGGGAGAGGGGAGGGCAGCTGCACCAGGCAGGACAACTAGCACTTCTCTTAATTACTGGTCAGCTCTGCTGCACGCCTGAGTGTACTCAATATGCTCTGCTACACGCCGGAGTGTACTGAACATGCTCTGCTACACGCCTATTGCTCTGCTACACGCCCGAGTGTACTGAACATGCTCTGTACTATGCTCTGCTCACGCCCGAGTGTACTGAACATGCTCTGCTACACGCCTGAGTGTACTGAGCATGCTCTGCTAAATGCTTGAGTATACTGAGCATGCTCTGCTACATGCCTGACTATACTGAGCATGCTCTGCTACACGCCCGAGTGTACTGAACATGCTCTGCTACACGCCTGAGTGTACTGAACATGCTGTGCTACACGCCTGAGTGTACTGAACATGCTCTGCTACACGCCTGAGTGTACCGAATATGCTTTGCGTTAGTATGCTATAGAATATTGGTGTCACTATCAGCATCATTAACAATAAGCATTAAGGGGATGCCTTGGGACCACAGGCTTCGGAACAGCCTCTGATCACGATTCTTTTTTCAGCCATTCACATTTGCGGTATTCTCGCGTCACTGAATGTGGTTCTAGCCACATTAATTATTGTTTTATATAGCGCCATCATTTTCTGTATCGCTGTACAACGGATTTACCCTAAACCTTTTGCAATGGCTAGTAAAGATGGAATTTTGGAATTTGCACATTGCAGATGTTCATAAATATATTTTCACGTTAAGCTCATGATGTAAAATGTGTACGCATTCTACAGCGCTATTTAAAATCAATAAATAAGAAGAATGTGGTGTGGTATCCAATTTATAAACGTGATGCCTTTATATATTTTTGAATTTATTTTATAAATCTTTGTACAGGAATGCTGGTCGTGTGTAGCTACCATCAAGAGATTTAAGGGATGTCTATTCGGACATAACATTACCCTGAATACAAATGTGTTATTAAATTGTAAAATTAACACTCAAACTGGAAATATGTCTAGTGTGGTAAACTTGTGTTAGTGTGCAATCAAACTTTGTCACTTATTGCTGGGAACTACAAATCTCACTATCCTTTGCCGACCATTGTTTCCAGAATACTTATGAAACTAAGAACAGCTTATTAGGGGGCCACTTGCCCACTATGTCCCCTTGCCAGCCAACACCTGGCATAAGAGGCTCTAGATTTTAAAGGGTACTGATAAACATAATTCCCAGATCTGGGCACTTTGGTTAAGTGAATAACCAATAATTGTTACATTTTATTTGTTTCTAATTATTTATATGCTATTGAACACGCAACATTTTAATTACCCCTTTTTTGGGGAATTTAACATGATGACTTGAATGACAAAGACTAAGGAGGAGTGATCACCGTTGACCTAGTTATTCTGTAACAATATATACATACCAGGGCTCTTTGGGATTAACTATAATATCCTGTAGAGTTATTGGAGCACAATTCATTTATTGACTTACATTTATTTATTTATAATATATGTTTTTTCAGGCCAAAATTCATTTATAGAACATTTCTGTATTGGCAAGTATTGGAAGAACGCAAGGATATTGTTCCTCTGATTAAATTACAATCGAGAATTTTAGGTTTAGCCAATAGTCACACTCAAGAGTAAGATTTAGTAAGTAAGTCTTGTTAATACTATTATAGGTAATGTGTTCATGACAGTGACTAATGCGCTAAGGGTTTCTGGTGGCCACACACATAATCACCGAGCAGGCACTCCAAAAATTTCTGGGAGAGCAATGAGAAGCATGCAGTCTGTCTCCATGGACCAGAAATGATCTATAGCACTACTGGTATTTATTTTATTTTTTTCCTTACATTGTAAATATAGAATCACAGACACATATTTTTGTGGTGTCTCTTGAAGGAAATATAACACTTAGAGAGAAAAAAAAAAGAAAAAACACTTAAAGGGGAACTTCCACCACCCTGCCCAACATATTTAATGAATGTATGTAAGTAATTCATACTCTCTCTTACATGCTTTTTAAATCATTAATTTCACAAAACGTTCTCTTTAACATGAGTCCTCACCTACCCATGATCCCCTGGGGCTTTTCTGTCTTCTCCAGAACGCCTCAGCGATGGCATTGCATACAATGTCATCATGTAAATATGCCACAAATGACATTAGACTCCATTTGCGGGAAGTTGTATATTATCTTCATTAATACGTAGCTTTATCAGGGGACATCTGATATCTTAAGGCATATAACTTCATCAGTTGGTCCAAAAGTTGGCTAAGGGGGGATGATAGGTTGGGCAGACTGGATGGGCCTACTGGTTCTTATCTGCCGTCACTTTCTATGTTTCTATACTGGAGCAGGGTAACCACATCAGTCATGTTTTCTAGGACACACACAATTTTGATTGGTTCCCTTCCATAAATCTATACATCCCACGTACTGCAGGGCAGCATTTTATCTGGGCTGGTCAGCAATATGTAAATAATATGTGTGTCCTGGAAAACATGGCCGATGTTGTCACCCTATGCTGGAGGGCTGTGAAGGCATTAGATACAGCAGTCGAAGGGAACCAGGAAAGCTTCAGGTAAGTTCTCCAGAACATTGCTTCACTCTGCCACTTCTTTTAAGATGGGAACATAAGGATATCCTTGACTGATCCCTTAGAAACAAAAAGGCATGACTCCTCCTTTAAAATGGGTCTAAACGGAACAGTCGTGGCATTTTGGCATTGTTGTTCCTACTTCTGACAGACTGGACTACCAGTCTTTAAAGGGCCTGACTGCCAGTTTAACGTCTTCTTTCCCATTCCTCTTAATGTATGAGCACCAATAGTGGCCATGTTTACAGATGACCTGTAGCAAACCTTATGAACTACAGATTGCATACATGGCACATATATAACACCAGAGCTTTCACTATCACAGTCCGTAAATTACAACTGCCAATGGCTGACACATTATTATTATTCCATGGGTTAAATTGCCTGGGATACCTGCCTTTACGTCATGTGAAGATCAAGACAGTATGTAGCTTTCAAGGCTCGTTCACAACATCAATATGTTGCTTTTCTTGTAGCGTATGACCTTTTTTTTTAACATACATTTCATTATCATCAACTTAGATAGCGCTAATAATTTACACTGCGCTTTGCATAGTATGGGCTGTAACAAACTGTTGAGGTGCTCCTATTCCTTTAATATGACTTCACCATTATTCTTTTATATCTCTTTAGGTCAGCTCTTGCTTGCATCCACCGGCACTGAAAGTGTTAATAGCTATTGCACAAAAGGTCCAATGTTCATACGGTTCGGGATTTGGCAAAGCTCTACATACGCAGGGTTGGCATGGAACAAACTCATTATACACGTGAGCGTCCCGTACATAACAACATAGAAAGTGACCGCTATGTGTGTCAGAAGGGATGAAGTGTACTCGGTTCAGTAAAAACAATCGATGCCTTGGAATAAAAGAGGAAAGGAAGTCACTTGGCTGCGTGTGAATTCCCACCCCGGGAGATATCAGCCAGTTCCAGGAGACAGAGGGGTTAGTTTCTGTTTGCTTGTTTGGCACCGAATCCAGCAACGGCATCGCTGACAAAGCCCTGCACCCTGTGTATAGAGTTTTGTGGCGCAGCAACACGCTGGCGCCTTCAAAAGACTTCTTTTCCTCTCAGAAGCTCAGCTGGGGAGAGCGAGCAGAGGAAAAGCACTGCTGGGGCTTTCTCTAGACCAGCGAGGGAACAATTGTCTGCTTCACCATTACTTAATCCCCAGGGTCACAGCTACTTTGTCTCGGATATTTTGCCTGTGATGTGAAAGTGACCTCTATTGTATGGCCGCAGGGTTCTGAAACTTCCTCCCCAGAGTGCATAAACATTAAACCGTCCAGCGGCACAGGGGTGTGGAACTATCCTCTATATAAGCTACGTTTAAAACCAAAGGGCCAACAGGCTAGCCGCTAGACAAACAGGTAACTTAGCTGAGAGCTGTTATCAATCCTGAGATAATGAGGCCTATTCACTAAAACTGGAGCTTACAGGTGATTTTCAACTCCTTAACATTAAGAAGCTTACCTCGGTAAACTTCTCCTGGAAGCAATGCCCAGCAGACCCTTCATGAAAGTCACCCAATCAGTTAGATTATTCATTATGCAGGGTCACCATCACCATTTTGAGGTTAATGAGTTGAAACTTCAACTCTCCAGTAGACTGACCTGCAAACTTCCGCTTTAGTAAATAAACCCCCAATCCTGGGGTATAGTGAGCAGTCCCTCTTCCAACCATTATGAGCTCCACATATAAGTCCTGTGACATGAATTTGACTTCCATTAAAATGATTAACCCTAGTATCCAGGTCCAGACTGGGAATGACGAGGCAGCCCTGGCACTTTAAGGCCAGCGGCCCCCAGCTGATATAAGTGTGGCCAACGGCTGATATTAGAAGCCACACATTACGTTTTTATGCACTACGGAATGTAAATCAATAAACAATAATAATGCTGGAGCCACAGATCAGGTACACTGTTGGCCTGATCTGGTACACTGTTGGCCAGGAGCTCACCGGGTATTTGCCCAGTGTGCCAGATTGCCAGTCCATGCCTGCCAGCACCTCCTGTCATGGTGGGCTACTGATACATGCAAATCATTTAAACACACATAGGAATGTAGAACTCTTTAGAAAGATGGTGCTTTAATAACCAATAAATAATAACAGCAGTAATACAAAGTATAGATACATATTCATTAATGCATACATTTCACTACTTAAAGCTATAGGAAGGGATTTTTATGTCCCTCACATGTAATTCTCTAATTGTTGACTGGGTATTATGGGAATTGTATTCATAGCGGAACTACCTGGTTGGCGACCCCTGTTCAGGACCCAGTATCTGCTTTCAAGAACAGAGCTGATCTCTTTAACCAGCAGGTGTGGGACCTCTTACCAATAACTTACATTAAAGGCAGAGAAGTGAAGCAATGACACGGGGTGACGCTACTCGAGCACTGAGAGAATAAAGCCAGGGACAGCTGCCAGGGGGACACATGAACAAACACTTTGATTAGATTATGTAGGAGCTGAGGAGTCCAGCAGATTAGTGACAGTGTGCTAACTGTTCCCTATAAAGGTGGGCTATTTTACCAAGCCTCGTCTTCTATGGATACCATGCTGCTGGGACAGTCCAAAATGCGCTTACATATCCCATTTAGATCCTTTATATCAGGTACTATAAAGCCTCATGTCTCCCCATCACAGTTGTTCCTTTTATAAAGAAGAGGACATTCTCCCCAGGGCCTTTGCTTCTGTGCGAGTTCCACACCTCACATGACAAAACCACAAAAACCTGCCGGGACAAAATTCTGGAATTAGGTATTTCAGAACTTTCATGCCGTAAATGGCATGAGCTGGCTGCAGAGGTTTCTTGGTAAAGACGCCAACTCAGCAACCCTTGGTAGTGCGCACAGCGTCATACCTTGAAAGACAACGCACAATTTTGGAATTTGTTTGTGGTGGGTCTGAGCAGGAACCCAACCCTGCGGATGGCTTTGTTTTAAAAATGTAGTATTCTCCCCGTGGACTCACATATTGGTTTTCACAGAATGGTGGATCATTCAGAACGTGTTGTAATTTGGGATGCAGAAGAAGTTTAATAGTAGATCTTTCATATTTTGGCCTTCGGGATCTACCCGTTCCCGTGTTTTTATCTTTTAAGTATAATCCTTTTAGAATTTTTTTGGTTCTTTATGCGGATCATACGGATGCAACTGGTACCAGCTGAAGGAAACTTGCCAATCTGGGCTATAATCAGCTGCCAGTGACATCCTAACAATAGACTTAAGGCTGTTATATCAAATGTACATGTGTTACCCTTATTATTACTAAGAAATGCTTTGAAGATAAATCAAGAACAAGCCACGCTGAATAGGAAATTCTGTTGTGTGGAAAATATTCTTACTAAACTTGACGGCAGATGGAAAAAACAACACAACCCCCCCATAATTACAAATAAATATAAAATTCAAATGTATCGTTGCAAAACCAAGTAATTTCATCATGGGAAGAAAGTCTTGCATACATTCTTAATAATTAAAAAAGAGATTTTAGCTTGTGGCGTCTTCCCCCCCACCCCATATTATTTCAGCAACTTTATCTCCGGATCCCCACGCTGTCTGAAGGCATATGACTTATAATGTTACAGAAGAAGTTGTTTCCGAGCCCCTTAGCCAGCAGAAAAGGATCCTCGTGAAACGGAGCCGTGCTGTGGTTTTTGTTTGGTCAATACGGCGTGCAGCAGCTTGTGCAGTCTGTCCGTCAAACCTGACAAGCCGATGACAGCAAGGAGCTATGAGTGTCCCCCAGCTGCTCTGTCGGCCGCAGATCACATATCCCCGCGTCTCCTTGAGGAAATGTAGGGTTAAAAAAAAAAGACGCAGCTTATCGAACCTAGGATCTATTACAAATATTGACTAAGTCTGCTGCTTGTGTGGCAAGAGGCTTTTAAAGCTCTTTGCACAAAGAATGTGTGGAAAGGCAGAAGTATGTTCTGATGCTAACGTACAGTTGTCGGCTGTGTGTGTGTGTGTGTGCGTGCGTTCTGTAATGACAGCCACCTGTTTGGTAGAGTTGCAGAACGCCCGTTAGTTCCCACAAAGATTTCCAGAAACGTGTGTGATATCTTTTTTCCCATGGACATTGACAAGAGTCTTTGTGTGCGAGATAAGAATGAAGGATTCACAGCGTATCACCTG
>VKOC01016758.1:0-146413 GCA_009364415.1 Spea multiplicata | reverse complement strand
CCCCCCCCCCCCCCCCCCCCCCCCCCCCCCCCCCCCCGCCCCCCACTTGCTACTGGTTATCTTGTTATTAACACTTCCCATAGCGGAAGGCTTGTGAAAAGTAAGGAACTGTGGGCTCATCCAATACCGACCGGGTATGATTACTCTGTTTATGGGTGGTAAATTCACCTCCAGTGTCAAGAAACAATGTTATAGATATCATTTGTATCATATTTTGCCGAAAACACCAAGATTTCTGAATATGCTGAGTTACTAAAGTAATATGAGTTGCTAAAACTAACATCATCAAGATTATTTTATACATCCCACTTATCTTGAAGACAAGTGATGCACTTGTATAGGCCTCTGTGGCTACAAATTTCCTTTGATTCCCTTGCAAAATTTTGTGGTAAATAAAAAACAAATTGGGCTATCTTGCTTATAACAAAAACCTCATTATTAGTTCCCCACCCCTCTTTCTTTACTTGAAAATTTTAAAAAAGAGCCCATTACTCAAATGTTCGTATTACTTCTGTCTGTCGCCAAACACAAGCAGAGGCATGTGTTTCATTTTCACAAAATATATAAGATAATCAATCATTTAGTTTGTTTTGTAGAAAATATTTGGGAATCTGTTTGGTAACACAGTGGTAACAGATAGTCTTGTAAGAATTGCTCTGTTTTGCACACTATCTGGGCCCCAGTTTGTGGGTGGCTGAAACAGGATTAATATTGTTTTTTTTTTCTGTCCAGCCGCAGCTGACTGCCTATGTTTTTGCTGACTGGATAACACAGAGACGGTTTCCTAATAAAATATCTGAACTCTGTCCTGTCTGCGGTTTCATTTGTATGTATTAAGTGTGTATGAAAGAGGTAGGCAGCGATTTATGCAACATATCTACTTCGAGGCTGAGATATTTCTGACCTTGGAAATTGTAAATTGTTCTTTAGATTTCCTTATTAGGACCAGTCCACATATTAATTAGCTACAAACACAATTTCATCAATAAATACTTTAAAAAACGTCTAACAAATATAAGGAGCCACTGCTTTGAGGAACTTAGAATTCATACGAAGGAAACATAGAATTTGCGGTCAGATAAAGAACCATTCAGCCCATCTAGTCTTCCCATGAATAAAGTCTAGCGGTTTCCCTGCTAGGTCAGTATTTATCCTCCCAACATTCATCCAGTCTAGTTGACTATTGACAATAGTATTTTTTTCTTTAAAACATGGCCAACTGCTAACAGTCTCATACACATGCATAAAACCAAGCGATCATGTGAAATATATATGTAATAAAGCTGTAACCATCTCATGCATGAGGTGTACTTTTTCCTTTTGGATGTTGTTGATATTTGTGAGTAAAACCAATCAAAAAGAGGCCTTAGAGCACCTTATACCTTAAATGCAGCAGATGGATATTCACAAGTTGATCTGGAACAGATACAAAAAGGATTCTTATCTGCCATCATCAGGAATGTGAAAGAACATATCATATCAGTCTGCTCTATCTTAATTTTCGGTTCTAGGAACATAAGGTTAAGTTAAATCAAAGCAGTGGTACAAAGTGCCCCGCTTCCCCAGCCAATTAGCATTGTCCAATCAATTTCCCATGGTGGAGTTCTCTCGCTTTTTCCAGTCTAGCCCTTACAATGGATGGCTAAGCAAATCAACAATAATCAGCAACTTAACAATAATACAGAGATAATATAAAGGCAGGAAAAATGATGCGCTTGACAACAGATGTCTTCTGCTACTGTAAAGAGTGAATGATTTAGGAGTTTCGGTAAATTTTATTCAATCCTGTTTACCAATCCAGGGTAACAGCAATGGGCGTGAGCGCCACTTACACCAGAATAATGGTGGGCTTTGAATCGCTCCATATACACTTGCCTGTTCCTAATGACCACTATTGGAGTCAACTGCAGGACCCAGAGTCTGAAGCAAGTGAAAGTTTTGAGAGTGAGTGCCTGCGCCTTTACATACGTTGTACACACTTTTAAGTAAGCCTCAGTTTTTCATATATTAACTAGAGTTGTCTTAACCTTAAACACGATGTTCTGCTTCTGCTTCCTGTTTTTGCTAGCATTGCTTGCTATTTGATGCAACCTGGAACCACACCAACACTAGCGCAGTGTTTCACAAAGTGGTAATCACTTCAACAACAGAGAACACTATTGTTATTTTTTTCTTTTTTGGCCATAAATCTATATGATCTTCAAGCAAAATCACCAGACAAGTCATAAGACATGATAAGTATATTTTTTTAATGTATTTATTTATAAATACAACTATTTATTTGAACTCCCTGCATTCCCGTATGCTTATCCATTTTATGTTAATCCATTTTATTTTAAGTTGATAGGGGTGCATTTAATCTTGTCAAATCATGTATTTGACAATTAATATTATTTAGCGCCTTATCACCTTCTCACTATTGAGGAAACAGCCCACACCTGGCCATGAAACAGCATATCAGTCAATTGTCCAATTTCTTTTGAATTTTTTTTCTCCTAAAAAAGGGGGAATATGTACGAAAATTGCTGTTGCCTCAAACAGCTGATCTGTGCCATCATTGTCCCCAGACACATATATGTAAACATACTTACACAAATTACACACCTACTCATACCCACTAACATATATTTACATATTAATTCTAACACACAGATTCCCTCTCACACACACTTATACAAAGACATTCATGCTCACACGCACTTATGCATGCACATTTATGCTCACATACACTTATGCATGCACATTCATGCTCACATGCACTTATGCATGCACATTCATGCTCACATACATACATACATACATACTTATACTCACTGGCCACTTTATTAGGTACACCTTGCTAGTACCAGGTTGGACCGGGTTGCCTTTAGAACTGCCTTCATTCGTTGTAGCATACTTTCTACAAGGTGCTGGAAATATGTCTCAGAGATTTTGGTTGATGTGGCATCACGCAGTTGCTGCAGATTTGTCAGCTGAACATCCGTGATGCGAATCTCCCACCACATCCCAAAGGAGCTCTATTGGATTGAGATCTGGTGACTGTGGAGGCCATTGGAGTACAGTGAACTCATTGTCATGTTCAAGAAACCAGTTTGAGATCATGTGGGCTTTGTGACATGGTGCATTATCCTGTTTGAAGTAGCCATCAGAAGATGGGTATACTGTGGTCAAGGAGGGATGTACATGGTCAGCAACAATACTCAGGTAGGCTGTCATGTTTAAATGATGCTCAATTGGTACGAAGAGGCCCATAGTGTGCCAAGAAAATGTCCCCCAAACCATTACACCACCACCATCAACCTGAACCGTTGATACAAGGCAGGATGGATTCATGCTTTCATGTTGTTTCTGCCAAAATCTGACGCTGCCATCTGAATTTCGTAGATGCAATAGATACTCATCAGAAAAGGCAATGTTCTTCCAGTCTTGCATTGTCCAATTTTGGTTAGCCTGTGCCAATTGTAGCCTCAGTTTCCTGTTCTTAGCTGACAGAAGTGGCACCGGGGCTGGTCTTCTGCTGTTGTGGCTGCTTCAAGGATTGACGTGTTGTGCATTAAGAGATGGTATTCTGCATATCTTGGTTGTAACGAGTGATTATTTAAGTTACTGTTGCCTTTCTGTCATCTCGAACCAGTCCACCCATTCTCCTATGACCTCTGACATCAACAAGGCATTTTCGTCCGCACAACTGCAGCTCACTGGATATTTTCTATTTTTCAGAACATTCTCTGTAAATCCTAGAGATGGTTGTGTGTGGAAATCCCGGTAAATCAGCAGTTTCTGAAATACTCAGACCATTGGACCTAACTTTATATTGCTTTACAATGTTGAGATGTACTGTAATATCCGAAGCAACTCTTAGAATGTACATAGTAACCATTTTGTAACGGCCAGGTCACAGCCTGCTGAGTATGAACACGAGGCAGCATTGCCAACTCCCTGCTTACTTATCAAGTGTTAATGGCATTTGGTCAGAGCACCAGGCTTGAAAAAATTTAGCTTATGGTGGCTCTGATCATGCCATAATTTGTTCTTGGATTGTACGCCTTAGAAAGCCAACTTAAATGCTGTCTATCGCCTTAGAACCAGTGTGTTCTACAGCTGTTCTCTAGGCTTGTAAAACAATGGAAATTGGAACAAACTATGTGCCATTCTTTAAAAACCAGAAGGATTTTGCTTACTTCTGTCGTTTACACATTTGTTACAAATTGCCCATTCTCTCAGTATGCACTGCTGGGAGGAAAGGACAGGTTTATACTAGCTTTGGAAAAATAGAAGTGATAAACGGATCCTTGATAAATCTGTGTGCCACTCTTCCATTGCTAGTGATGGCATCACACATCAACCATTTGAAACCAGAGAGTAGTAATTCTGATATTGTTTTGCCTTTCTAGATATTCATTACAATTTTCACACAGTCTTTCATAAGTTTTCATCTGCCTGCAATGCATGACTTGAAGAGGTGGGTGGATTTGTGAGTTTTGTTTGAGGCTTTGGGACCAATTCAGAACCTGATGCCTATATGAACAAAATATATGCTTTAATACGTGGATGATGAACATTGAGTGGAGCTTATTTAAAATAGTTTTTGTGTAGACTTCATTTAAACATAGAATGTGACTTTTTTATTGTGCTCTAATTCAATATACATAGGAAAGTTAAGTGAGCCTTGAGCATTTCATTTGGGCCTGGTGCAATTAGAGAATTAGGATTAGACCACTGTAAATTGTGATCTAGGGAAATAGGCATATAAGAGTAAAATTTAAAAATAAATTGTGGTAGCTATATTGGGCTGCTATACATGCAAACCCCTCCTGGATTTAAGTAAGATTGAACCATGCATACCCCAATATTCCAAGCATCCAAATTGGAACACCTGTGTTCAGTGGTGTGTCCAGGGGATGGCCGCAGAAGTGGACGGGACAGCATGCATGGCCACCCATACCCTTACCAGAACAGCCACCTTCCAACACTATAGTGCAGACCTCAGTTGCTTTCTTACCTCCCTGGGCCAGTTAGGGAAGATCAGAGGATCTCCCCATCCAACCCATGCTCTCCACTGCCTGCAAGAGAGCGACATTGGGGCAGCTACCAAGGACAGTCCCACAAAAGACAGGACAGTTGGGAGGTATGTTTAATGTACATGCATTTGATCCAGAATAAGACACCGAAAGAAAATCATAAAGTACGGTAGTTACGTAAAAATAATGAGATTTGTTTGTCCTCACAGGACATGTGAGTGCAGCACGACCATCAGAAATCTTGGGGCCCAGTACAAACTTAAAGCCTGGGCCTTCATGTCCCTCTCATCACCCTGTAACATGTCCATCTATTTGCATACACACACTATTCTCCCTCCTTCCTAACAGTGGGGGTTATAACGTCATCTGAATAAATAGTGAAAGAAGAACAAATCAAATGAGTTCCCAGATGAAACATCTATTACCTGGTTACACCAGTCTTGTTAGGTTACATGTCATATAATCAACACAAAAACTCATCTAACATTAACTATTAACTATTAACACATTAACTATTAAACTATAATGACCAAAAAGTCTTTGCTGTAGGGGTGAGCTGGGAAGACTTCCACTGAATTTTCTGGATAGGAAAAACAATATTGGTTTTTGAGGAATGGTTACATATAATACATTGGGGATGTGATGCCAATCAAATTTATATGGCTGGAAATACAAAAGGTTCTTTCTTGAAATTGACATAGATCTCCCCATTTCAATTTTTCTGTGCCCCTAATAAAGGCCTGATGGAATAAACTTAACTGCTTAACTTTGGCTCAGTTTCACTCTGTAGAACAAATTGTGTCAAGAAAAACAATGTTATCTAATTACATAGTCTGCAAGGTCCCCTGTGCTACCAGACACACATTGTTACTAAAGTTTCTAGAGGACAAATGATCCTTTAATACGTCCTACATGAATGCTAATTGCTTGGCCATTTATCTGACACAACTGAGTAAGACGTTTTGCTGCTTTCAGAAATGAAATGGAAGCCCAGACCTAATTACAGAACTTGTCTAAATTAATCTTAGAAAGGATGCCAGGAAACTGTGATTATTTTGATTATCTGTGAAGTCTCGTAAAGCAAAAGTCCCTTTCCAAGAATTTTGGGATCCAAAAGAAAATTATCCTCGCAAATATTTAGCGTAGTCTAGTTTCCCTGCTGATATAAAAATTATTTCATCGTTGTGGCAGTCCAATCTGAAGCTGTTCTTTCCAGTTCTATTCTTCCAAGATAATACTTGATTTTGTTTTGGATTTTAACGAAGACGATAATGGAATCTGTGCAATTACAATTTGTGTTCCATAACAGAGAAAACGAGAGTTCGTGATCGTCTTCGCCTACTAATCTCCCCGGTCCCTTCCCCATCTAACTTACCTTAGCATCGCGGCAGGTCACGGAAGCTGAAATCCGCAGGTTCGCCGTCACGGGTTACAAGGCAGTGCAAATTAGCCTATTGGTCGCCTACAGGGACCTCCTCTGGCATCAACCAGTTGGTTGATGCCAGAGGAAGGCCCTGCAGGTGACCAATAGGCTCACTCATGAAATCTTCCTTTAGAGCTCTGATCTCAACAGCACCACAATCAACCACTGAAGTCATTCCATTGCCCACTCCAGCAACTGCAACTTGGTAATTGTAGGCAAGTAAATGACCTAAATCAAATTATAAATATTTATCAATAGCTAGAGGTACTTGAAACATACCCCTGGATCCAATCAATAAACGTAACCTCGCTTGGTTTTATGACATTATACATTACTGTATCTCATTAAAAGTGCATTTTTGTGACACCGCATACCAGATTTAATACTTAACATGATTCCACTCCAACGTTGGCCTTAGTTGAAAAGTTTCCCTTCTAAATCCAACTTTATCCTCTAATCAATTTTGTATCCAAGAAAATGTTTCCTGAAATATCTAATAGCAGTTCCCTCTGTGATTATATAAAAGGAGTTTGGTTAGGTAGATGACGGATTGCTTGTAAAACACAATAATGATCTTATTGATGACAGCTCAACAGTGTCTTTTATAGGCCTTTGAAGTTTCTTTCTACCATTGATGTCATATTCATATTGTTTAATAGAAATCTGGAACAGTCAAAAGTGTTAATAACCTATCCTTTTGCCCAGTGGCGTAACTACAGGGGCCACGACCCGTCTCTCTCTAGGGTGCCTGGGTGACCACTACGACTTGTTCCTGTCTCCTCAGTCTACAGTGCCCTCCACAAATATACCCTTGGTGAATATTAGACTTGTGCATTGGGGGAACATGAAAACGAACACGAAAGGTGCGTTTTCGTTGTTCAGCCCGAATACCGAAGAAACCAACATGGCAGCGGCAAAACGTACACGAAGACCAAGACCAAGAATCTTCGTGTTCGTTTTTGTTAATCTCGTCCCTTCCCCATCTAGGCTACCTTATCTAGGCAGCATGGCAGGGGTTAACGGAAGCTGAAATCCGTAGGTTCGCGTGAGGAGTTAAAGGTCCGTGCGAGCGACTCTATTGGTCGCTCGTGCTGACCTTTAACTCATGGAGCGGGGACACCAGTGGTCTCCCCAGGCAGAGTTTCGGCACCCGGATTTTAAAAGTCTGTACAAGCGACTCTATTGGTCGCCAGCAGGGGGCTTATCTGTCATCAAAGAAGAAAAAAACAAACACGAAGAATGTACACGAATATTCGCCCGAGCCGAACACAGGAACGTGCGAATATTCGTGGAGTACAAAGATTTTTTCTTCCACGAAGACGAACATGAACAGTTGGCTGGCACCCAAGTCTAGTAAATGTAAGCAAAGAAGGCTGTGAAAAAATGTCTATTTTTTAATCTTTTTAAGTGAATACTTTGTGCTACCTCTCTTTGCAGCTCCTATAATGTCTGATGAGGTAAGAGAATACATGAGGAGGTACGTGGGACTATTCCTTCATACAGAATCAAGATCCATCAAATTTCAAGGTGGACACTGATGGACACTGCTCTTCAGTTCCCCCAACAGGTTTTCTATGGGGTTCAGGGGACCGGGAAGGCCATGGCAGGACCTTGATTTTGCGGTCAATAAACCATTTTTGTGTTGATTTTGATGTACATTTTAGATCATTGTCCTGCTGGAAGATCCAACCATTGTCCATTTTAAGTCAGTTGTTCATTTAATAACATTGTTGATATTTGAAAGATTCCATGATGCCATGTGTCCTAATTAAATGGTCCTCTGGCAGAAAAAACTGCCCCAAAACATCAGCCACCACATTTATCTATGGGCATGATGCACTTTTCCAAATGTCCACCTCTCTATGTGCACCAAATGCACCTCTGGTATCGCCAAAAAGCTCTATTTTGGTGTCATCTGACCATAAACCCGATCCCATTTGAAGTTCCAGTAGTGACTGGCAAACTGAGGACTGTTTTCGGATGAGAGTAGAGGTTTTTTTTCTTTAAATCCTTCTAAATGACTGTGGCAACATTGGATTGTAGTTGATGGAGCCTTTCTAACCCCAAAACCCAACTTCTGCATTTCACCAGCAGTGATCCAGAGATTTTTTCATGCAGTGAACCATCCTCTTCACAGTGCATTGAGACAATAGACACACGTCATATTCCAGGTTGATTGTCCTGATGGTGGAAATGTGCAATTTCAAAGCTTTTGCTATTTTCTTATAGCCACCCACCATTTTGTGAAGCTCAACAGCCTTTTGCCACATCTCATAGCTATATTCCTTGTTCTTACCCATTGTGATGATCGACTAAGGGAATTTGGCCTATGTGTACCCTAATATTTATAGCCCTGTAAAACATGAAGTCATGGGTGAACAATTCCCTGTTCCTAGTCATTCAGGTGTATTAAAAATGTAAAATATTCATGGGCATATACTTCAATTTTTTTCATATGAGTTTACAGGGGTGCCAACAATTGTACCACACATTTCATAACTTTTTTAAAAACATGTGTTATGTTTGCAATTGTTTGATATACATGAGAGGAGAGTACTTTTGTGTATTTTTTTTAACGAAAAGATCAAATGGTTAAAGGACAGACTTTTTAACAGCCTTCTTGGTTGCCACTATTAGTGGAGGGCACTGTCATATATATATTATATAGACACACATACACTTTCTGATCATCCATGAAGGCTCCTTTTTTTCTTGCTCCACATTTGCAATATTTATTACATAGTGTGAAGTAATTGCTCCTAAATAACTGTTTTCAGTAATCTATTTAAATACATTAAAAAACGGTTATTTTCATTCTTAAATGTTTCTTTCTATTTATTTGCACTATACCGATGCTCTCTCAGTTTGTCCCAATTACATGATGCCTTGGACCACACTATTTTCATTATGTATTTTATTGATGACTAATGTGTTTTTCAAATATATGACAGAATGAAATATGTGGCTGGTATTCAATTATTTCTAGGGCTGGTTTTAATTTGCTGTCTGGCTATACATTATACAGGGCCAGCTCAGCCCTTCTTGCACGAGAAGCTCACTAGGGTTGGCCCTTTCAAATGCACAATGAGATCAGGAAGCTGTAATCCCCTTTTAGTAATGTACAGTATGTGTACATATATAAACAGAAGAAAGTGCTAGCAACAATGGTAAAAAGTGTCCCTTTTTAGCTATTTTAAATATTGATAGGTAAGCTTAAACAGATACTAAACAA
Organism: Spea multiplicata; assembly: GCA_009364415.1. Taxonomy (NCBI): domain Eukaryota; kingdom Metazoa; phylum Chordata; class Amphibia; order Anura; family Pelobatidae; genus Spea; species Spea multiplicata. The sequence continues at coordinate 136,737 of VKOC01016758.1, read as the reverse complement.
AATTGACACAATATGGTAAAAACAATACCCTGTAGGGTCACACAAATCTAATATGTAAAAGCAACATTATCATCTTATTTTTCACATTATGAGTACCAATCATATTCAAAAGACTTTTTGTATTGGCTCTGCAGCAATATACATCTGCAGATATTTATGTCACACAGAAACAAATAATCCATTTAGTTTGTTTTTTTTTAAGTTATTTATTCCAAATATACTATCACGACTTACTATTCCAAGTATATGAACAGAATTTACCATGTGAAACTCAAACAGGAAAACAAAAGGTGCTTACATTGCATGAACACAGTCACACTGGAAATAGAGATATTTCCTCTTACTTCCTTCCACTCTGTTTGGTTGGTTTTGTTTTTTTTTACCTTTTTCGTGCTCGGAACAGCTCTGGGCTTAAGTTGGCTCATCTCTTAAACGTCTATAACTCTACTACTGAATTCAGTAAATCCAAATGGACCTGTCATAATGGTCATGTCTAGGGGAAAATGTTTTTTATGTTAGAATGCTGCACAATATGTATACATGTTTTTACCAATTTTGTTGATACAAATAAATATTTTAGGAACATTGGTCCTCACACACGAGTTGCTTGTAAACCAAAGAAGACAGTAATTTTTTACCTCAACACTTGGGTAATAATTTAAAATGTTATAAAGATATGCATATGATTCCAGTCCAGTTGGCCTAAAGGTTAACCTTGATAAACACATCCATAAATTACAGAACACAATGCAAACATTTGTCACCTAACCCTTTCAATGTTGCAGCAGCTTTTAAAAATGTATTCTAAGAAAATGCTGAATCCCAGAATGTTTGTTTTGGAATAAAAAAATGAAATTTAAAAAAAAGAAAATGCATTTTTTATGGTTAAGTACGAGTATAAGGGTTTCAACTGTAGCCCCCAAATGTAGAAGAAACCCAGTTGAACAACAGAGTGTAAGACTGATGGTTTGGATTGGATACTTTCAAAAACAGTTCTGGTCTCAGAGTCACTCCTCCCCGGCTGGCAAGTTGTCCTCAATCCTCCGGATAAATTTCATTCTGATTTCTGTGACACTGTCTCCTTTTAACGTATCCTGAGCAAACTTCACATCCACTGCCATTTGTACCTGAAGAAGAATTTGCATTGGTTAATTCGGGTGAAGTACCTACAAAAGGGTAGTCAGTTTTTTGCAATTAGCGTTAGTATGACGTAGAAGGACAAGTCATAGGAAGCGTCTCTTGAATGGTTAATCTTGTGCATGGCGATAAAGTTGTCACAAGATTGTCTAAGACCTCATGCATAATGCACCATTCAGTACATTGAGAGCATATTTTCAGCACATTCTTTGGGGGAGGAGATACGGAGAGCTCCTAAAACAATACACTGCAAAATATCATGAAAGTATAAAAACACTATAACTGAAACAGAGGTGTCACAGACCTTAAACAGTTTTAGGATATTCACAAGAAATCATAAGAAAACGAATATAGTCATTCAACAAAAATATAGAGTAACGTAAGCTTTCAATACCTAGGAAGTCTCTTCTTTAGAATAAATAATCCACTGTAAATTTGGACATCGTGAACAGGATAGAATTATAAAAGAGTGTCATAAAAACTTGATTAAAGCCACCTCTCTCCTAGAGTTGGAGATATTGAAATATTCCAATTGCAAAGTTTTTAGTCAAGTGCATTTATGAATTTGCCACTTAAAATGAATACGTAATATGTCCAAACATGCAAAAGAACCTATTGCTGGGTTAGTGTTGTTGGCTGACCAATCCGTGGAGAAAATAACACTGATATGCTCCTGATTGATGCCTTAGACGGAGTATAAATTCTTAACGGGACATCTAAAAACATATGAAGATTATGACGTTGCTTTTCAAAAACTAGACACTCATGTATTGGTTGGAAATTACTACAATTTATAAGAACACCTAATTATATTATATTGTGAGGTATAACAGATTAGTAAAATTTACTACAATACCTAACTGTAAACTAATAAGATTAATCTACATAATGTGGTTCTACAATATTGAAACAATGGCTAACTATGGTCAAGTTTTCCTTAATGCATTACTGTATAAACACTGTATAAACACGCTGTCAGGTGAGGATCTGGTCTTACCATTTCAAGTGCTCCCCGCAGGACCCCACAAAGCAAGTTGGAATAGATAAGAGTGGAATGATTATCTGGCAGTTCAACAAAGTCAACAAGCGGATTGCTTTCTAAGATGAGGGAGAACTCGTCACCAGCGGGACTCCAGTTGGTGATGGTTGGTGTTATTCCCAAGTACATTTTGAAGGCGACCTGTTCAAACACAAAAAAAATATATTTACGGCTATAATAACAATTTGAATTATTACCGGCAAACAAAACAAATTAAGTCTGCAGAAAAAAATACAGCTCTTGTATAAAACCACACATAACTGCACCATCTACATTAGGAATATGTACAATGTACAAATATTTAAAGTAGTGTCCTCATTGCTAAGAGGATGGGACACGGCAGCTGCTGTACCTTTGCTGGAATGCTGGAAAATATAACTTTGCTTAATGCTGTCTCAAGAATTAAAAAAAAAAGACAATATTGCCAAATATTAGGTATGATATCAGACCTTAACTCCTTCCGGACTGCCGATTACATACTGCGTCTTCACTTGAAGACCGCAGTATGTTTTTAAATATTTAAATTCCGTGATCGTGATTCGCTGAAAAGCGATCACGTGCACGGAATTGAGGGGGGTGGCTGCTACTGATCGCTGGGAACACCCAGTGTTCAAAGTGACGCTGGATCGCGTAAAGGCAGTGACGTACCTGGTACGTCCCGGTCTGTCGGTGACCCGTAAGTACCAGGTACGTCCCGGTCTTGAAAGGGTTAAAGCCCCAACATAATGCATCAGCAGTTGCCAAATAGTAGCTTACAGAGAGGACAAACATTATGAAGAGACACATACCGTATCGGCCAGATTATAGGCAACCCCCCCCCCCAATTTAAGTCTTTAAAGTGGGGGGGGGCGGCCTATAATCGGGGCTAAGCTCAGGGATGTGCAAATCATATCACCCGATGCCCAGGACATGCAGATCCAGCCGCCAGCCCCCCCATTTAGCCCTGCTGCTTGCCCGCAACGCTGTAGGAGACCTGTGTCGTCCCCTCTCTGGCAGCCGGTTGACCTCTGTGTGATGCGCGTAGATAACCTCAGCTGCTGCCCAGCACTTCCACTGGGGCTTCTATGACGGAGCACCGGCGTGACAGTGGAAGTGCCGGGCAGCAGCTGAGGTTATCTACGCGCATCACACAGACGTCAACCGGCTGCAGAGTCTGGAGCACAGGGAGCAAGTCTGAGGATGTATTGGTAAGTTGGGGGGGGGGGCCAGAGTAGCATAACTATAATTAAGGTGCATTATGAATTAAGGGGGAACCTTAAAATGGCTATTGGTTTTCCAATTTTCTGTTTGTATATAACATATGTTGTCAAAAGCAGGACTATCTGCATAACAGATACCATAAATGTTAAAATACATGTATTCCTGTTCATTAAATAAAATACTGTTTTAGGACTGGCTAATAAAAGGCCTTTTTTCTTTTCTTTCATGTATATTGACAAACAGTATATGAAACAAAGATGCATGTGAAGATTATGAACCCATATTAGTTTACACTGTGGCTTTAACTACAAAATATCTTGCTAGTGTAATAGACATGATGAGCTGCACTGAAACTGCCAAATATCTAAAAAGGAAAAGTCTGAACGGAAAAATGATTAACTGTTTACATGACCCTTCCAAAAATCTGTCACAGGGTGCTTTTAGAGCGTTTTATCAGAAAGTAATGCATCATTTAAAAACCCATGTAACGATGATATTGGAATACTCATACATGACCATCTAGTATCTTGATTAAAGTTTTAAAAACTCCGAAAACAGGGGATATTTTTGTGTTCCCTAGAGCACCAGGAAAACGGACCTCACGTTCATATGCTGAATAACTAGCCTGTTGGTGAGGTCCAAGTATGTTTTGGATGCGTGCGTTGGACAAGGTTTTCAGTATACCCACAAATAGAAAGGTGTCCTCCAGTTCAATAGCAACATCAGCTGCAGCATCTCTATGTCTACTACTCAGACAGACATTCGTGGACAACAACTTCATAAGAGACTCCAAAACACCTCACGCCAGCGGCTCCTAAACATTTACAATTGTCACCAGATGCATTCTATTTAACACCAAATCAGTAAATAAGTTTCAGCATAGAAGGGTCTGCCTGGCCTGTTGTCAGATGCCTAGCAATGCGATCTGAGGTGTGGTATCGGCTTCTGTCAGCTTTTATCTCTTTCTACGGTTTCTCTGGAAATATTTATATAATGCAATTGCTATGACAAATATTTGTACTGAAATACCAGTTCTGTTAAATAGCTCAAGCCAGGTACTTAAAAATTTCAGTATCTAAACGTAGGAAACGAGAGACCACTGAGGTGTGCCGTTACCTTTGCTATAACATCAGCAGTTTCCCGAAAGTCATGACATCTCCCAACATTGGACCGAGCTAAAAAATCTTCAATGAGCCTCACACCAATGTTATAACCCCTGCGGACAAGGATAACAAAAAGTAACCAATCATTGGAAGTGGCAAAAGAATCACAACAGCAAACCAGTTTTCTCAAAGTGACATGGGTTTAATTATGTTAAGCTGACCCTTTATTTCATAGATTTAATTGCCAGTATATTCATAAACCATGCGCGTTTTGCAATTTAGAGGCTAAAGGTACAAATTAAACACCTCTCTTGGTAAAAAACAACAAAAACCACTTTATGTTACATACTAGAGAAACAAATCTGTCCTTTTCTTATCTAAAGGGATGGTAACAAAAACACTAGTAACTACAAGTCCGTCCTTAAAATGCATTACATGAACTTACATTTTTTCCAACTGTTTGTTGACATCCTCGTCATTTTCATAATCCTTGCACAATTGGGTAACAAGAGCACCATACGTCAGAGTGAAGAGTTCTGAATTCTAGACCAGAAAGGACAATCATTATTTGTACAACACGTTCAGCAAAGGGCCAAGACGTTTATTATGATCATGCAGCACCCTTCTAGGACGAAGATTTGGGAACAAATCAAAGGAAGACACAGAAAGAAGAAGAAGAAAAAAAAAAGATCATGCTGGGGAAACTGGGGCAGGGATTGTTATAGTAAATAGCAAAGTTTATATCAGCAAATGTATGCAGAAAATGGAAACCAGGTTTGTACTGTAGAAATATAATGTGAACTTTCCAGTATTGATTTTTTTCTCATGGCAGATCCTAAAATAAAAATATTTCAAAGGCTATTGTCTGATAAATAAAAGCAAAATTAACTTTATAATAAAGCTACACATTTATATATTATTTAGGTAAAATAGCTTTTTATTTTAAAACTTGCTATAGACACACACACACATATATATATATATATATATACACACACACAAACACAATTGACCCTTGGATGCTAATTTCAGAATAAATTAAAAAGAAATTAAAACACATTAAATGGGTAATATTAACCACCAGTCTAAATGTGAAGAAATTACCAGGCAAACCAATTAAGTGTTTCTGCTGTCCGCCCTACACATAGTGTTGTGCCAGAGATGTTTTGGTGTTTTTTTTTTAATGCAAAACTACAGTCATCAGCAGGGCAGAAACAGTGTGGTAAAGCATGTGAAGACACGTACCATGAGATGCAAAGATGCAGTAGGTGAAATGAATGGCAAATACCAATACTACATAATGAGTGCAGAAGGCAGATGGAGAGAAAGGAAAAACAGTGTTAGGTGATTATTGCGCAATGTCACAAACCGAGACACTGCACGAAAGCTGGATACCAGGAGCATGGGGCATTCGCACACACAAAGCAATGCGGGAGGGGAGAGTCTATACAGCAGCACTCAGTTACACGGACATGCCAAGCACAGAAGAAAGGTAGCAACCCAACCCAATGAAGCCACTAATTGTAATTAAGGGCAGGTCAGAATGCTGAATTAATAGCCCGCTTAAAGATAATAAACAGAGATTGTATTGCCTATTTTTAAGAACTAACAGCCCTTTACGTGTAGCTAGTAAGAATTTATATGCTATGTGTGTGACAAGGCCTAGAACCAACCCCTCAGAGCTGTTACTAGGCAACGGTGCAGGACTGTATTACAGCCAGAGCTGCACTGCAGGATAGGTCTTTAGAAGTGTGCCTGGTTAATGAGCCCATCTAGCCTCCCTACAATTGCAAGATGGTCTACCAGCTGTAGATTGCCACACTGGACTAAATACCCCCCCTCCTTGGGGTGACTACAGAGGCCAAGTGCAAAGAGAATCTTATTGCCAACTGGAGATGAGGCTTGGGGCCAGGACTACCCAGGCACATATAGGACATAAGGCCTTCCCTTTACAGACTCACAGTGCCCACACTTGCTTGACCCGTTTAGGGATGGTTCATTGCAGTACATATGCTCCATTGTCACTACAGCTTGACGTACAGAAGAACAAAACCTCTAATACCCGATGCACAGAATGAACCATGTCTCCGGCGTTGCAATTCGCGTAGCCAAGCCCTAGATGCCATTAACGGGCCCAGGACTCGCCGTTTTACAGCCCATACGCTAATAGGGTTATTAAAAGGCCCCCTCACCATCTTCTTGCTCTCGGTGCCTCGGTTAGTTTGCCGGGACATGGCTGCTTAACGTTTCCACCGCATACACACACTACCCAGACTATCCTGCTTAGGTTCGACCGCTCTTTCTCTGACAGCTTTCGTCTTCCACAACACGGACGACGAACCCCCGCAAAGCGTTTAGGGAAATGTAGTTTAGACGCCCTGAATGTCATTGACGTAAAAAGAAGTTCAAAACTACAATACCCGGTAGCCATAGCGTGTTCTGCGCGATGTGCGCCGGGTAATGTGGCTTTACGTAGCACTTCCGCAGTACATGAAAAGCTGTAAAAAAAAAAAAGAGTTAGATGAAAAGGGAATGAATGAGCTTTCGAGTGCGTTTAGTATATACAGGCAGCTGAGGGCGCCGGAGAATAAGGAGAAAAGAGACAACTAACATACACTTCACAGATGTGTAAAGAATTTGGGAAACTATATAAATAAATATTATGTTTATCTATCTAAGCAGATTTTCAATTAGGTTAGGAAACAGTAAGCAGATAAGTAGAGGTAAATACCTTTTTAAATAGGAATATTATTTTCCACATCTCCTATCTCTAACATGCTAATGCTGGTGCAACAAAACTTAAAAACTGCCTTGTGTGGGAGTGGTACATGGCTTGCTATTTGGTCGGTTATAAGACGAGCCCACAAAATCTGTATGTTTGAAGAAAAAGCCTAAATATAAGACTACCCTATGGGAAAAAAGTTTTACTATTAAATGTTAATTCACATGTAAACTATTTTTTCATATTTAATAAAAACTGAGAAAAATGCATTTTTTGTTTTTATTTCCTTTTTATTTGCCCCCCAGTTATGCACATCGAACCCCAGTTATGCACATCTACCCCCAGGCTTCCCACTCTGCCCCCAGATATGACTTATACTCCCTATATGCCTCTCTGCCCCCAGATATGCCTTATACCCCCTATATGCCACTCTCCCTCCCTGATATGCCGCTCTTACCAATGCATCCCAAGACTCCCAGACTCCCTGGTACATAGTGGGGGCAGCCGGTGGATGCCTGCGTGATGCGCGTAGACAACCTTCAGCTTCTGCCCGGCAGTTCCCCCTATGCTTTGCCGTCATAGAAGCCCCAGAGGAAGTGCCGGCAGCAGAGGTTGTCTGCGCGCATCGTACAGACGTCCACCGACTGGACCCGCTAGAGACCAGGGAGTCTGCATTGGTAAGTCGGGGGGAGTGGCACTTCTAGGAAGCAGAGTGGCACTTCTACGGGGCATAAAGCATATCTGGGGTTATAAAGCATATAAGGGGCAGAGTGGCATATCTGGGGTTATAAGGAATATCTGGGGCAGAGTGGCATATCAGGGGTTATAAAGCATCTGGGGGGTCAGAGTGGCATGTCTGGGGGGCATAAAGCATATCAGGGGTTATAAAGCATATATGGGTCACATGGTGGCATATCTGGGGGCAGAGTGGCACATCTTGGGGGCAGAGTGGCATATCAGGGGTTATAAAGCATATCTGGGTCTCAGAGTGGCAGATCTGGGGCAGAGGGGCATATCTATAAGTAAGGTGCATTATGAATTAAGGGGGACCATAAAATGGCTATTGGTTTTCTGTCTGTATATAACCTATGCTGACAAACTGTATAATAGCTAGCAAAAATGTTTTTGCAATCTATTATACAGTTTGTCAGCATAGGTTATATACAGACAGAAAACCAATAGCCATGTTTGTTAGATAAAATATTGTTTTACCATTCCACTAATGTGTATTTTTTCTTAAAAAATATTTTTTTCTTTAAAATAGCACCAAACTTTGAGGGTGCGGCCTATAGTCTGGTGCGGCCTATATTCGAGGCCATTGCGGTTTATGTTTAACACAAGTACTCACCTACTCAAGATCTGCTGGTATTCTCTGTATTCTGGAGGCTCTCCTCACCTGTTGTCTCTCTAAGTCAATTTGCTATGTTATATACTACTTGTTATGTCCTGTCTACCCATTGTACAGCGCTACGGAATTTGATGGCGCTATATAAAACAATAAATAATAATAATAAATTGACAAGCTAATTCTAATGGCCAGGAAGCATCTTGAAGATTGAAACACACTGCATCAATCGTCTCACGTGTGACCGGTCGCGTAAATACATATGCCTCAAATGGAGTGAAACATCCTTATACAGGCCATGTATTGTCCCAAAAATAAGAAAATGTGTCAATTCTCACTAATACGCTTCAATTAGTGTCCCCTTAGTGTCCTTAGAAGGGTGACACACGACTGTAGTGAACAATAGAATTGTTGCATGTAGACCCCAATGAAAAAACCAGGAACTAAGGAACCCACACAAATATTTCCATGCGCTTCTGCTTCAAGTAACAAAATATACCCTACTGACAATTTGGATATGCCGCATACAGAAAAAGTGGAATTCCCCAGTCTCTTTGATGTGTACAGTAAACATACGATACAAGAGGCATGACCTGGTTGAACTTTCTTTACATGCCCACCTGATCCCAACTCTGAGCCTATTTAAAAATATAATGAAGCTGATTGGAAGCAACTGTACAAGTCTGTTACATTTATTTTGCTTGAGTTTATTTCACTTTTGACTTTAGTTGGTATTAATTTCTACCTTGTAGCTTTTAAAGGGTCATTAATGCAGTGATATGCACTTAATGCATGTGATAGCTGTGTGGTCCCTTTAAATATACATGGTGTCCCTCTTGATAATGCATTAATATGTATTCTTTTTTACTAGGGGTTTCATGGACATTAAACTGTCATTTTGATGGCTTATAGTGTGGAAAAAAACAAGCTAAGTCTTGGATAATGATAGTTGAATTGCTGCTTGACTATGCTTTGCAAGGAATACCAGATAATACCAGATAATGGTTATTGGATATTCTTGGAGAGATACAAAGAGGTGTTTATACCATGTGCTGTTTGTTACGGAACAAACGTTATTTTGTTTAAATACCTTTCGGCAAAACTCTTTCTTATTAGAGGAACTGCAAAAATACTTAAAAATATCTGAATAGACAAACTACATTGCTCAGCTATTGCAAAATAATTCCTTCTTTTGCCAACAAGCCTTTACTGTCATTCAGCAATGTTCTAAATATTTATCTCTTTCCCTTCGGTTCTTCTGAAAAAAATATTTATTGTGAAACTTACGCTGGCTCGGGAAACTTGGCACTGATCTTTTTAAATATAGTGCGTTCTCAATAAAATTTTCTGTACAGATGGGGTTGCTAGGCATGCAATGGCTAGACTATCTTTTTAGACAAGAGGAGTGTCAAATATGTTACTTTTCATGAGCCACCATCCCAAGGAAAAATTGTTAAGTTCCTCTTCATGAAACTATATCAAGCTACAATTATTGTTAAAGAAAGCTTCTACAAGACGCATTGTTGGCACTGGTTGACCAAAATCTCTCCTCTCACTGAAAATTACTTGAAGCACTGACATTGGTATCCAGTGGAGCACTAGCTTTCTCTAAAGTTACGTTGTCACATTTGGGCTGACATTAACAACAAGCCGACTCACCATGTCTACTTTAACCTTTGTTTTAGCACAGTCATAGCCTTCACTGTGCCTGCAGATCGTATTTCATGGATATAATAGCTGACACGTAGAGAAGAAATATAATCTAAAGCCCTGATAAAGAAACACTGCAAAAAATGTTTTAAAAGGCTTTGTAATACAGGGCTGCCCTTTGAGCAAGGCAAAATATTTTGTAGTGGGATACTCTTACAAGTGGATTCTAGGATCTGAGTGGCTATACAATGTAGGACAGGCTATTAAGGGACTAAGTTATCCTAAAACCATCTCGTATGCAATTATCAAAACTGTAGGCAACCTTTACTATTTGGACTAGATGACCCATGGTTTATCACCAAAATGAAATTATCTACCTACTACTTTATTAACCTAATAAAAATTATTAAATTAAAAATGTATTTACTGGTACGGCCTTAATAGCTGTGCCAAGATTCTCATTAAGTCTGACTTTGTTGAAGAAGGTGTCTATTGATCCAAATTCCAAACAGTTAAAAAAAGCTGAGCACACCCGTAATAAAAAAAAAATTTATTTGTGTATTACTATATAAATAATATAGCAAAATAAGTAGAAATTGTATTGACCTGATTTTTTCATTTGCATGTGATAAAGAGGAAAAAGGAATCAGTGCATTTTTTTAAATGCACTAACAAAAAACCAGATCAAGGAGGCTCTTCAAAATCAGATCCAGGTGCTATATTTGAAAATATGTCCACAGCTCTTCAAAAATCTCTTTTAGTCAACACTTTGTGCCTTATGCGATTGGAGAATACATCACTCGAGATCCTTCAAATTTCAAGGTCAATGCTGGTGGTCTCTCCTCTTCAGTTTACATTACAGGTTTTCTATGGGCTTTTAGTTAGTGGACTGGGATAACCATGGTAGGATCTTGATTTTGTGGTCAAGTAAACCATTTTTGTGTTGATTTTAAGCTTTCTGGCAGAGGAAGTCAGTTTTTCATTGAATTGTTAATATATGATAGAGTCCATGATGCCATGTATCCTAGAAAAAGGTACAGGTCCTCTGGCAGACAAACAGCCCCAAAACATCAAAGAGCCACGACCATTTTAACCGTGGGCATGAGGTAATTTTCCATATGTCTACCTCTGTGTGTGCACCAAACCCACCTCTGGTGTTTATTGCCAGAAACCTATACTTTGGTTTCATCTGACAGTTTCATAGAAACTGATACCATTTGAAGTTCCAGTAGTGTCTGGTAAACTGAAGACAGTTGAGTTTGCTTATGGCACTTTAGGTGATGTTGGATTGCAGCTTTGGAGACTTTCTGATTGGCCACTTGAAGCATCCTCCTCACAGTGCATTGAGACAATATAGACATATGTCCTCTTTCAGGTTGATTCATAACATTTCCAGTTGACTGGAACTCCTTAATTATTGCTCTGATGGTGGAAATTGGCATGTTCAATGCTTTTGCTACTTTCTTATAGCCACTCTCAGCTATATTCCTTGGTCTAACCCACTGTGGTAAATGGCTATGGGAATTTGGCCTTTATGTTACCTAAGATTTATACCCCTGTGAAACAGGAAGTCTTGGTTGAAAAATGTCCTGTTGCTAGTCACCCAGGTGTACTAAAAATGTAAAATATCAATGGGAATAAAAATGCCAATAATTGTGCCACACATATATTTTGCAATTTTGCTTTGTTTGATATCCATAAAAGCAGAGTATTTTTGTGTCTTGTTTGAAGAAAGGATCAAAGGGTTAAACAAAAAAGAGAAGTTTTCACAGTATTCTTTGTTCATATTTACCAAGGGTGCCAATATTAGCGGAGGGCACTGTACACAATAATTGACTTCTCTTATATTAAAGACGTCACACCAAATCCTTATGTGAAAACTGCATAGAAAGACAGCACACATTTATATAACAACAATAACAAAGTTACCCAAAAGATTTCTACAACGAACCATTAAGTTTAATTTGTACCTAGAAATCGCTACAGTAAACCATTTAGTGGGAGAAAGTCGTACATAGGTCAGAATTAAACACACACATGAGTCAAAAGTGTCAGTAGTGCCCAAAATAAGAGTCAGAGACAGAATATCCCAAATGTTCCTATATCAGATAAACAGTCCCAAAAAATCATCACCAAATACTTGCACACAGTATGAGGCCAGAGAGTAACCCATACGAGTCTGTAACTTAACTTATGCCGCAAAAAAAACGTATATGTCACCAGGGAAAGATATGAATATCCATTTGGTGAGAAATTGGTCATAAGACCAGGAGACAAATACCCTGATCCAAGACGTCAATCAACCGATATTCAGCAGGAAATCCAAATGAACTGGGAAGATGGTTAACATATAACACTTGTGCTACTCAAGTGATCTTGTGTCTCTCCTTTTTTTTTTTACTAAAGGGATAATGGACCTGACCCTGCCACTTACAGCTTGGTCATTTTTGCAGCAATCTGCTTTGTGATTATCCATAATAGATGTAAGCAGGCATGTGGTTTTACTCATCATCTATGGTAAAATAATACTATTTGGAAAAAAAATTATAAAATATATATTTTTAAAGAAACACAAGTTTTAAATTTAGAGTAAGTCAATCTAGGCCTTCGCTCAGCATTGCGTGGGCCTCTGTCGCAGCTTATGTAATGAGTTGTGTGACAACATTTCCTGTGCATCCTAAGATTGCGTACATTGTTCCTAGATTGACATGAATGACATCAGGCTTGCAAGTTTGTGGTTAAAAAGAAAAAAAGGGCATGAAACCTAGTGTGACCTCGGGATTTATGAATGTTAATATAGATAGGGTGTATGGATTGAGCTGTGTTTCCAGAAGGCTCTATACTGTTAAATAGCTCTGATGTCCAAACCGTTGGCATTGCCATGAATTTGGAAGCAGAAAAAGGGTTAAGCCCTGTGTTTCCGCTGTTGCTTTTAAGTCCCTTTATCTAACAAAGTGGCATAGTCTGAAAGGAAAGGGCGTGAGTTGCCACAGGCCACAGAGAGAAACCATGACACTGTCACAAAAGCGAAAATAGACAGGGACCTGTTTAATTGCATCATTAGTACTTGGCAGATCATGTCTCCATTTTTGAAGTATGTGAAACTGAGAAAAATGCAGGCCTCATCACCACCAACTGCTAGAATACTAGAACTACTAGATGACTCTAAATAAAAGGCTACCCATCTGAACAGCTAAATAATTAACTCGCAAAATCACTGGTTTTGTATCGGAATGCATTAACTCTGACTGCATAGACAATGTAGAAAATATATTGTCCTTTTTAAAGGTGTTGTTTCACCTAGTGAGTTGAATTTAACAATGTAATTAATTGCAAGCATCATTCAATCACCCAATACTGTCGAATGTATACTCCATATACTCCTCCCAGGAATAATTCCTCAATCAAGTCAAATGTTGCCTTATTCATATTTTTGCCAGGCATGCTTTATTCTCATGTGACACAAAAGCAGGCACTGATAGGTTGTTGCCAAAGAATTTGTTTTTATGCGATTAAACCGTCAGTGGAAAGAATAAACTGACAGATCTGCTAAAGTTTATTTAGTTATTACATACTAGAGTGCGCAGTTAATGGTTTGTGGAACAGGACCTTTAATTTCTAATGCACACATTTCTGTTTTCAATTTGCAGCTATCTTGTTTGGACACTTGCAGCCACCATAATATAAAATATTATTAAAATAAACATATGCTCGGTGGACTGGGTCTGTCCCTGTGTTTAGCATTGTTTTATGTTTAAGCAAAAAGTCATTTGAGGTTGGATTCTATGATACTTCACTCTCTTCTGAGATTGTTCACACTGCCTCTTAGTATCCCCAGCAGGAAAATGGCTAATGATGGACAGTTGGGATGTCAACAGGGCAGGTGTTGGGTCAGCAACCTTGGCTTCTGCCCCTAGCTGAATAACAGGAAGTATTGTTACTAAAATTACATTGAGATCCCCAAGTGAGATGGGTTCAACAGCTGTGCACAGCCACCACATTGTGTGTCCTGGAGTTCTAATGTCATTGATGCCTCTAAACTAGTTGGACCATCCGGGTTTGCCATTCATAAAGGTTTGGGTGGGAACATCTGTTCTCAACTCCTTCCATCCAATATAGGCACTGATGCTTAATACTCATTAATTCCTTCCCATAACAAACTTGATCCCTTTGTTTCAGGAAATGCAACACAGTTCAGATAATACAACATGTTAGTACCACGAATGTACTACTAATATGTACACTATGTGATGAAAAATATGGGGACAAGGACACCACTACTAATTATTGTATTTAGCTGTTAGCCAAATATTTAGACATATTGCTAACAGGAGCATAAAATCAAGCACATAGGCATGTCATCTCCATATTGGAAGTAGAATGGGTCATATTGAAGAGCTTAGTGACTTAAAGCGTGGCAATGCCATAGGATGCCACATTTGCTACAAGTCAATTTGTGTAATTTCTACATTGATCTTCCTTAGTCCACTGTATGGTTTTTTATTGTACTTATAATGGAAGCATCTAGGAGTAACAATAGCTCAGCCATGAAGCGGTAGACCACACTCCCAAAGCAAGGCCTTCTAGAACTGGAGTGTGTAGTATGCACAATTCACCTGTCCTCTGTAACATGACTCACTATAGGGATCCAAACTGCCTCTGTGAGCAATGTCACCACTAGCACTGTACGTCAGGAGCACAATGAAGTGGGTTTCCATGGGCTGCACACAAGCCAAAGATCACTATGTGCAATACCAAGCATCAGCTGCAATGGTATAAAGTAGAGCCCTGCCCGGGACTGTTTTTTAAATCCCATGCCCGCCCGCTCCCGCTGATTTTGTGACCATTACCGGCTGCTCCCGCAATGTGTATGTTCCACTCCCGCTCGCTCCCGTCACATATGTGGTCAATCCCGCCCACCCCCTTACCTGAACTGCAGATTTCCGGTGCACTCCTGCAAGGCTGCCTTTGCGTTGCTCCCTTACAGCGTCTCTTCTCTTGTTCCTACCAGGAACCTAGCTGACTCTGCTGGGTTCCTGGGTGGAACAAGAGAAGAGATGCTATGAGGGAGCAGCGCGATGGCAGACTTGCAGGAGTGCGCAGGATTACTGGGACCTGCAGGTACATTGTCTGACCGCCGTCTGACCGCAACACCTGAAAAACCGTCCCTGCGCCCACAAGTTTTTTGTCGGGTTTAAGCCAGGACCCTTAGTTCCACTGAAGGGTAATGTTAATGCTACAGCTTACAAAACTATTTGAGACAATTGTATACTTTGAACTGTGTATGTGTGGGAAAGGTCCTTTCCTGTTTCAGCAGGACTCTTCCCCTGTGCGCATAGCAAGGTCCATGAAGACCCAAATGTTAGAGATACATAAATATTGCTAGATTGCTAACACAAATGTATCTATATTATCATTGGCCTAATAACTCTAAGGTAGGGATGTGATTTCCGAGTACAATGCTGACACATCGTAGCAATGACATATGAGGGTTTCTGAGAAGTGACTGATATCTACTTTTGATGATGTGAAATTCCATTATCTGGCGAATCCAGAGCAGAGTGTCAGAACGTTTTCCGGTTTGGGTGAAACCGCAGTTATTATATGAATGTGACTCACTTTTACCAGCAATTTAAGTGCGCACTCCACAGACTTTGTATTAGTTTTTGTAAAGTATCCGATTTCCAGGGCAGTTTTAGCTTCCATAATTCAAGGCATTGCTTGTAATGTCATCTGTACCCATTGAGCAGCTGAATATGATGATAATTTATCACTAAATAATAATACTAACATTTTAGCTGACTGTGCAGTAGACATGATCACCTGAATAGTGTAGTTGAAATGCCAAATATGATTTAAACAGAAGTATTTGCCAATCCAGCTTTGATCGACCATCATGGAAAATATTAGTGTCTGAGCAGTGGCTCAATGGGAAACATCCGTGTAGACAGCATCTTATTTCCAGCCCTTAAAGACAAACTGTGCATGTTTCTTCTGTTTATCAACAGAGTTAAGTGTTAAGAAGAAGGATTATCGGCCTCTCGCAGACAAGCCTTTGCCCATTCTCACCTCTATCTTTCTGTGCTGCAAAAATTTCTTGGAGGCTTTGAAGACAGACATGATGATGGGTAGACTATCATGAAGATCATGCACAGGACACTATCCTGTAAAATATAGGCTTACAAGGGACTACTTGTAATTTATATTAGTAATTTTAAAAAGGTTGGTTACCTATTTTCTGGTTATGGAGCATATTATTGTTAGTAAACTGTGGTCAACCTTCTAAAAGGTCAGAAGGACATTTTTGTTTTAGGAGTGGTTGCAGGTGTGGCTAGGGAGCACTGCTTTCCGAACGCATTTACTTATCACACATTGATGAATAATGCATGATACTTACACAGGTTAATTTACAATTCTGTTGTTCAAATACACATTATTGTGACTTTTAGGGTTGTAGGACACTACTCACCAAGCATTTTTGAGTACCTAGAAAACCGGGGAGAAATGAAGGACAAAGGATTTGGATCCCAAAGAGTGACTGTTCCTAATAAATAGGGACACTCATAAATATGTCTGGATACCTACCTGAATACAAACATTTATATATATATATATACTATATACTATATATTATATATATATATATATAATATATTAGAGGTATTTATAAGTTAGAGAAAGCGCATTTGCAGTGTTTAGTTCCTTGGTAAATCCTTAAAAGGCTCAGAAGAAGCTTTGAGTTTTTTACTGCATTGGTACTCAAACATTGATTAATTTGCTGAGTGTCAAGGCGTGATTTATTAATAAGTAAATTCCAAAGTCTCTTATAAGGACCTGACAAAAACAGAGCTACTGATAATGCAAACCTCAATGTGTTTGTGAATAAAGAAAATATAGTAAGTGTTCCACGTTCTGTGTTATAAACACTCTGACATTTATTTATATGTTTGAAATGATTATATATACACATGACATTTTATTATAAACACACAATGTACTATGATGGCAAAGGTATATGGGGAAATACTCATTTTTCCTTCTTTTTCCATGACCCAGACATTCCAAAAGAGCCTTGTGTGATTTCCCCAAGTTACTTACAACATAGATATTTAAGTAGCAACAAACCCGTTTAATGGGAGCCCAGTCTGATAGTTCTCCTTGTTTTATCACAAAAGATTAATTTTAGGATAAATATTAATATTTTACTCCTGTACATGGACACCCAGCAGTCTTAAAGGGACACTCAAGTGTCCCAGGCAGCCTGCATACATAATTAATGCATAATGAGGTATTTGTAGGTACATATGCATTCATTAAACATGAAAAATAAAGATAATAATAATAAAGATAATACTTGCCTCAAGGAGAAGTTGCAGTTTCAAAGCCGCAGAGGAACACCACTTTGCACCACGGGAAGTCTCATTAGATCCCCTTCAGAACGCTTGCTGAACCAATGCTGGAGTTGCCTCTCCACAGAAAATGAGGGGTGGTGAGGAAAGGGCCGAATGCATTTGCAAGGGGCACACCATGAAAATCATATGTATTAAAGTGCATTTAATGGCTGGAATGTCACTTTAATGCTTTATGTCTTTACTGTGCCACAGGTACTGATTGTGGAGCTGTACACAAAATGACCTAGGTTCCACAAGGTATTCTCGGTAGAGCTTACAATCTGTCCACCAATTACTTAAGAGACTGCAATGTCACTGTAACCTTGTTTCCCCCACACATGGAGAACAAGCAGATAGAGAGCATCACAAACCCCTCTACCAAGTGAGTCGGCTGTGTTAACATCTGGATGTAATGCCAAACACATCTGCCACCCCAGCCTAGATGATAAATGAGGAAAGAGGTCTAAATAGCTTCTGTGATTAACTTGTCGATTGATTAAATCATGACTGAAGAGTGTTTAATTCTGTATTTCGTATTGCTGGTACTGGAGAGGTCAGACTTTATGTAAACAATATGGCTAGTGATGAGAGTGGTTATTGTTGTCATATTAACTCTTTATTAACCAAGAAAGCTCTTGCACTGTATATATTATACTGACACCATACTTAGTTAGCAATTGGATGTATATGGCCACATATACAAACATACATTGATGCTGAAATTAAACAGAACCTTAATTCCAAGTCACTTTGTAATAGTTATATCTGACTTAGTTTTAGTTAATTAATGGCCGCTAACTTGCCATAGGCAAACGTACACCACCATTATAACCACTTTAAACAATATTAAACATAAGGCCTTTTCCCATATGTAACCATCAGTGCCCCAATGTTTGGTAGCACAACCTACTAATCAGGTATCCCTAAGGCTTATGCCAAGGTAGTGTCTTGCACCCAAGCCCTTAGGCTAGGTTTAAAAAAAATGTGCATTTTGTTTTGCCAGGACACTCCTATGTTCTTTTAATAACTTTGGGTGTATCTCTATTTCTCTTTTTTCTAACTTTTTCTAACTAAGGTCCCTTTCCTGAACTGAACAGAATATTCATTTAGTCAGTGAGTGAGATCTGTATCCTCATTTATATAGCTCCCTTTATTTTGTTATTATTCCTTTGTTTACAATTTCTCCTTAACACATTGCATACATCTAAAAATGTGTTATGACCCTTTTTTCTTAACCTGCCAATTTTCTTTAATGTGTGGGTTTTGGTGTATGTAATAATGTGTATGGTCTCTACTCCTGACTGACCCAGCCGTTTTGCTAAATGGCATCACAGTTGTATGTAACCTTATGGTGTTATGGTAAGCATTATAAGGACACTAGTCCCTATTTAGGGATCTTTTTACCAAGTTGAATCAAGCTTGGGTTGAGTTGGCCTTAATAGAGCAACTCTTATTTCGCTAATGTCAGTGTGAATAAGAATTTGATGAGCTTTTTTTGGCTAACACAACTACAATGTTATACTGAATTGCAGTTTCCCAGATAAGGAAGACTTTTTATCTTAAAAATGTGAAGATCCATTCATGGCACAGGTGCTTCACTACCTTTTCTTCCCAACATTTAAGAGTAGGGACACTTTCTTAAGCCCAATGATCAAATATGGCCTTTACCATGGAAACTACTAGGTAATTGAGGAGTCTGTGGCTGCAGACCATCATATATCCCCAGTCACGTTGACTATTAAGGAGACAAGAAGTCATCAAACTCCCAATAAGTGAATTGCCAACTTGACTTCAAATCTACGATTATTATACCCAAAAAGTAAATTACAAAAAAAATAGATGTAAGGAGAAGATAGAAATAGAAGAACAGAAACCTTAGTAGAATAATATAATGGCTTAAAGTATCCAAAACTTTACAAGATGGCTAGAAAACAAACATGGGAGATGTAGTTGCAGGTTTGTGGACAACCGGCTTTAAGACAAAGACTGATTACACCAAAAAGCACTGTAAACCATAGTAGCAGCCATCTCATCTTCATGTTCTCAAGATTAACATTTACATCTATATTTATCTTGGACTCCACAAACAAAAAAATAACCTCTTCACATGATCCACCATTTTTGGATCATTCCCTATTTTCTTGGAAACACACATTTTTATATAATCAAGCAACTGACCTTATTGATCAGAGCAAGGTAACCAACTAAGATCGAATACTGTGTTTTGACCCAAGAATTTCAGATGGGAGCTTTGAGACAGAAAGGGCTAGTACTGATACCAACACACTTTGTTAGCATTCTATTGAAGGTGATCTCCATGTTACCCATTACAAAAAAAACAAATTGCTTTTGCTGTCTGTTCGATATCACTATGATGTTTGTTTTGTTTATGATTTGTAATGGATTTGACCTCTAAACACAGCTCTCCTGCTTTGTTCAACTGTCTGTTTCATAATGCTCAGCTGGCCATATGACAAATTACAAAATACAGTTCAAAGGAAACATACAGAAGGGTTTCTGAGCCACATTTCCTACTAGGCTGACTAGTGCACCATCACCATGACCTTGGCTGTAGCGGGAGGAAAAGCGGAGGGGTCTTTGTCTACTTCAATCTAGGGATGTGATGGGCTGATCTGGGGGACAGGGGTGCAGTTGCTCCCTGGGCCAGTCCAAAAGTCTTCACAAAGGGCCGGCCATTAGGTGGCCACAATCCTTTCCACTATCTCACAGAACGCTGTGCATGCAACTGTAAGTAGAGCATTCTAAGACTAAACAGAAGGCAGTCTGGGTAGGTGCACAGCAGCCATATTGTAAAACCCCTGGAACCAACAACAGCAGCATACAGGTATGTACTGTATAGCGTTTTTTTTTTTTAACAAATGAATTTGATACTGATTTTGCTAGCACAGCCTCTATGTAATGTTTCTTTGTGACATTCATCCAGTCCCCAGGGGGTGAAGTCTTCAGTTGCTTAGACTTTTTTAAGAGCTCTTCTCTAATTGCACCTGGTGCATGCTTCATTTAAATATTTAAACACCTGAAGTCCCTTGCAAGGTGTTCAGTTGTTTGATGGGCTACCCACGCTGCAACTTTGTGGTGTACCTGCTTCTAACCCTGTACTTGTTCCTGCCAGCTCAGATTTATTTAGTGCTACATTGAGGTTTCTGATTCTGGCAACGCATCAAATTAATCCAACTTTGCCCCATTGAAAAATGGCTGATAGTTGCTTGGGAGCATGTACAGTGGCAAGAAAAAGTAAATGAGCCCTTTCGAATTACCCGGTTTTCTTCATTAATTTTTCATAAAATGTGATCTTATCTACATCTATGTCACAAGTATAGACAAACACAAAATGCTTAAGGAACACACACAAACATTCATACAGTGAAAAAACGAAGCGAACCTTTAGATTACTGATTGAACTTTCTTTAGCAGCAATAACCTCAAACAAGCGCTACTGAGTTTACTGAGCTTCTGCTAGCGGACAGCCATCCTGACATAATCCTCTATGTCACCTCCACCGTACTTCACAGTTGGGATGATGTTTTAATGCGCCCTTTTAACACCATATATAGTATTGCGGATTCTTCCCAAACAATCCAACCTTAGTTTAGTCCACAATTTTTTTTTCCAGTAGCTTTGTGACATGTTAAGGTGCTCTTTGGCAAACTTAAGGTGTGCAGCTATGTTTTTTGAAAAGCATCGGCTTGCGTTGTGATGTCCTGCCATGGACTCCATGTCTGTTAAATGTTTTGCGTATGGTAGACAGACATGTTAACCAGTTCCTTCAAGCTTTTAGCTGTTATGCTAGGGTGTTTAGACCTTATTGACCATTTTGTGTTGTGCCATTGGAGTCTTGGCTGGGCACCCACTTCTAAGGAGAGGAGCCAAAATACTAAATCAATTTCTCTAACTGTGGACTGATGAATATGTAAACTGTTTGAGATTGCTTTGTAACTCTTTCTATCTTTATGCAAATCAACAATGCTTGATTGTAGGTTATCTGAGATTTATTTTTTGGAAGCATGGTTCACATCAGTAGATGCTTTTTGAAAATAGCAAACTCTATTTTTTTATGTCAAAGTAGTTCTAAAACACGCACTCCTGTTTAATTGATTGGACTTGGTTTGCTAACTCCAGGCTCCAATTAGCTTTTGTTGAAGTGAATAGCCTAGGGGTTCACATACTTTTCCCAACCCACACAAATAATTAAATGATGTAGTCAGTATGGACAAGAAGAATACAATAAGTTATGTGTTGTGAGTTACAAAAATGTGTTAACTTGTTCATTATTGTAACAGATGAAGATCATATCATATTTTTAGACACATTCCAAAGGGTTCACGTACTTTTTCTTGTCACTGTACAGTATTTATACTCCTTTATACCAGTGATTCCCGGTGTTTTTTAAGCTGTATTGCAACTTCCATGGACTTGAATTGGCCCCATTCAAGCCCATGGTCACCATAGAAGTCTATTGAGGTCCATCTTTATCTATGAAGGATGAAATGCAGCTTCCAAACACTGGGGGCCAGAAAATATTGGACATGCATGATACCTTCAAAATTGCAAATTCCTAAGTTTCAGATATACAGACCATAATTTTCTCATAAGTATTTTGTAAAATCTCCCAAATAAATAATATCAAACTATGATATATAGAATAAATAATGACTTGTTAGAATATCCGAGTGGCATATTTGTTTTTACAGCTTAAACTTTAATTGTCCTGGAGTAGAGTCTGAATGTAGCAACCAGGATAGTATGTAGTCAGCAGGCTTATAAATCAGGACTATATAATTAGAAAGGTTTTAAATATATTGTGAAATGTGGCATGATACCTAGAATAGAATCTGCAAGTCATATAATATCCAGGTAACATTCTATTTGTGTTTTACATACAAGAAACAGCATTACAGCCAAGCTTTCCTTCCATGTAGGGGCGCAACATCACATTTCTCTCTGTTTTCTTTGGAAAATCAAAGGTTAGAAGAGGGACCGTGTGTGTGTGTGTGTGCTTAGGCATTTGTGTTTAGCATGGAAAGAAAATAAAACTAAATACCTACTAAATTCTCTTGGGGGTGTAATATGAGAAGTGGACAGGGTTAGATCACAATAGGGCCATGATTTCTGTTTTATCCTTGGCAGGTCCCCACAGAGTTTATCCATGAGATGTCTTTTAAAAAATCATCCTGGTGCTAGAGTTGTGAAAATATTAGAATGTAAGAGCTGTTCTCCCTTTGCTCTTGTAATAGAACTGATAAGAACCAGAAATTAATTTTTGAGCAATGGGCAAGGGAAATGCTTGGCCCTTCTTCAGATCAATCCCAGCTGCATTCGTAGAGGGCATGTTTCAGAAGCCATCGTAACCCCATCCTGGCTATCTACTTACTAAAGAGTACAGATGGGGGGGACATATGGAAATGATTTCTTCCTAAAATCCTAATTCTTCATGTGATCTCAAATCCTCTGGCAGTGGTAGGTCCCACAGTGCCAGTTAATGTTCCCTGTACGCAAGCTACAACGTACTGGCACTTGTAAGTAATCAATGCTTTAATGAGACATAACATGCACTGTATTTTGTGTCTTTCAACATTATGCTGGTGAGTGAGCAGAATAAAAGAGGCCACCTGAAAAGGGACTGAAAAAGGGGAGCAACATGGGGCACTTTGACCATCAACAAAAACTTCCAGTTCTGATTTTCCCTTATACAAGGACATTCCCAAGACCATCCGTCATCCCATACTGGACTCATAATGAAGGCATTTTTTCATCATCAAATAACATGTCATGGCTACACACTTTTTTCATTTGTGGGTTTCCCAGAGGTCACTCAATATGATCCTAATCCAATTGTGTTGGTAATTTGTGTAGAACACACCACTGACAACACTAACCAATTATTAACACATGGTGTCCTCTCACAGAGTTGTGCTCAATGCCTTTACTGAAAATGACCTGAGAATGTTTCCTCTCATCTTAAAATGTGTGAAGATAAATGAGTACACATGTGGCCTTTAGTTTAATAAATCATGTAAATCAGTTGCAACCTTGTTTGGAGCAATCGCTAAGTATCTTTAGTAAACAGTAATAGAAATATAAAGTTGAGAAATGTTAGAGTTCCATCAATAAAATCCCTACCAATCTTTGGTATTTCAAAGGCTACTGCCTACTAAAGAGTCCCTATAATATTATCTCACTTTACCTTTATCCTGGCCCTTTTAATTATTGCAAACAAACTGATATTGAAAAATATAATTTAAAAACATAATGTTTTCATTAAATGATTAGCACTGTTGGATTTTATCTACTATTTGTGACACTTTGAATAACATAAGTAGTATTGCTTATTCTCCTGCCCAAGAGCATACCATATCTAGTTTCCATTTTGGCTTTATTTTCGTTGAATAAATCATGACACAGTGTAATGTGTCATGTTTTGTTGTTGATCTAAGGTTGTATTTACCTAATTGTTAGACCTGCTAAGAAATAGGGTATACTTTATTTTCCAAACAACCGTAGCTTCTTTCAGCTTTCTGAATGAGCCTTCAATTTCTGAGAAACATTTTATTATTACATTTTTGGGATTTTGCCTTCGCAAGGTGAGTTAATGGACAATGGTAGCAAAGTGAGAAATAAGTGTCCTGTAATATCCTACTAAGCCTAAAAAAGTTCTCACCTTTTCTTAGTGAACAGTCTGGGTCAGTTTCGTATTGCTTCAATTTGCCTTAAGTTGAAGTTTTGCTAGTCCTCTACCAATTGAACAGACTAAATATTTCACTTCCTCTTGGGCAAAGCTATACTTGCTGGGGTTAGCCATTAAACCTGTGGATTTTAGGACAGATTTCACTTTTGGCAGGTGAGTTTTCCAATTTTCACTATGTATTACTACATCATGAAGGAATTTGGCAGCATACAATGCACATGGCATTTAATATTCTGTCCATCAGTGTTTGTAATGAGATTGGAGAACTGTGTATACCAAATGGCAGGACTTTATTATAAAAATGAAAAGCTGGTTAGATCTAGTGTAGTGAGGTACCTGGCTTTCCCATGCCTTTCAACCAACTCATCAACCTTTGGCATAGAGTCAAATTTTGAAAAAGTATTCCGCTTATGGTAATCATTAAAAATCTTGTTGTAACATCAGGCTTTGGTACAAGTAAAATAGGGCTGTTCAGTCACTTTGTGATTTGTCTATAACCCTAAGGTCTACATTTTCTTAACCTTTTCTTAAAGAGTTTTTCTACAAAATGTAGGTATTCTGTATGGTTTAATGTTATTAGTTTTTTCAGGAACTGTGGAAAACACATCTTTGTTTAGTCTTCTAAAAAATTAATTTACCTCTTGCTTCTGGTGTACTGATATAGGATATACATTTTTCTGGGACTCTTTTATCTTTAACATAGAGGGCAATGGCTTTAACCATTACCAGAGCTTCCCCTTCTTTCCAAGGCTTAAGTTAATTTGAATGGTAGATTTGCTCCAACTTATGTCTACCTGGCTGTCTTTATAATTTACCCATCCAACCCCTCCAATGACCTCATATGGAATCAGGAATTTGTTCTCTACTGTGGGAACCAAACCTAGTACTCTGTCTCCAGGTTGAAACACTTCAGGACATGAAGAGCAATAGTTTATTATTGTAGCAATTACCCCCACCCCCCAAAAAAATCTACTGAAAATTCACTCTCTTGTCTTGTCAACACCCAGATGTACAAGATTTAGCCTATGGTACCAACAATTGGTTTCTTATCTCAATCTCCTTTTTCTTAACACAATACAATTGGTTATTTTGCACTTCAAAAGAGGATTAGTAAGGTCTTTCTGAATTAGAAGATCCATTCCTTACTGAAATGGCATTTCTGGCCACTGATAAAGTGGGATCAGAGCATTGTGAAGTCCTAAAGTTACCTGGGTTTACCTGTAAATCAATCAGCTCAATGCTTTCTTCAGAACTACTAGATGGCACTGCATCCCTCGGTTTTAGGTTGTTGCCAACTAGTGTCTCCGTAGGGGGATAACATCATATTCCTAGACCCAACACTGTTATCGAGTAGATTTGTTCATTTTGACCAAAAGTTTTTCGGACAACAAATTTTGTTTCCTGCCCTTTTGTTCGTGATGAAATTCAAGGGGCTCTTTCCATTCGGAAACAAGGTGCATTGTCACTCACTCTCATTCACTCTCTCATGTTTATACTCTCAGTCACACTCTCTATCTTTACCTTCTCTGCTGACCATTTCAGTGTCACCTTCTCCTTTCCAGCAGCTCTGCTTCTTCTCTTGCCTCTTCTTTCTTCTCTCTTTTTTCCTCATCCACTTCTCCCCATGTCTACTTTCTTTGTCCGCTTCTCTGTGAACCTAGCCTCCCTCTGAACTTCCACAAAAATGCAGGAGTACACCAGAGGCCAGAATAATGAAGATATATTCAAAGAGAAAGAGAGGTGCAGAAATTATTCTTTTTCTCTGCTTATCTGTCTTCATTATCATAGCTTACCGTGAATGTAGAGCCTCTGAGCATACCCTCTCACCACATTACTTCTGCCCTTTTGCGAAAACTAATCATCTTACAAGTTTCACAAAAAAACTATAATTAAGCAAAATTTTTGGAAAAATACGTATGATGATTACCTTCCATTTGGTCTTATGATATACTTTTTTTTTACGGAGATTGAATAAAGTTTGAATTTCTGTGACTACTTTTCTGCATTGGACGAGTGAGTCCACTAAATTTATCTACTAATGCTTGAGGACTTCTCAAACAAAGAAGGGCAATAATTTAAAGCTAACATCAGCCACCATAAACTGTATAGCATTCAACATGGTCTAAACTCAAGCTCAACCAAGCCTCTCTCTGTAAATCATCAAGACTAAAATTGGGTTTTAACCTTACCTAATTTGAAGAGGTAACCAGCTACCACAGGCCTGTTGGTTTCATCCTTAGTCTCCTTTAAGACTATACAGCTGGAAAAAGATTCATACAGTTAGTAGCCTATTCCCAACATTTTTAACAATAATACCCAAGGGATTTCCTGTTATGTTCTACTATTGAGTGCCAGGAGGCTGTGAGTACTTGCTCAAGTAAAAACTTGATTTGTGATGGAAAACACAAGTTCCCAGGCATTGGGACTTAACAAATCTGAGATCTGATAATATTGGTTACTCACACTGTGGCCAGAAGTTGACTTATCCAATATGATTTAAGATAATTATTGTTGTCATAAGCCTTTTAATATGAACATTTTATGACATAGAATGTATATATAACACACTGTTTACAGAAACATGTTTGGCTAGATATTAAGCATTAAATGCAAAAAAAACATCTACAGAGACACACTGTATTGACCTACTAGAAGATAAAGTTCCAAACAAATAGGGATAAAATAATAATACAATTTTAGGAAAGTGTCAATCCAATGAGTAAGTAAACATAGTGTTAAGGTATAAAAGTCAAGACTGTGTGGTCTTCTATAAAGCACATGCTGGCCAAGTAGATGACAAATATATCAAACTATAAAGATAGCTTAATTGGCGTTGTTAATGAAGTATGACCAGATTCCAACACTCCAATTGGCTGGAATAACCAGTCTCTGTGGCTCAAGGACAAAACTTTGCTGTGTAAATCTTGCACACGTACACCACTCTGGGCAAGAGAAGTGTGGTAACAGCTGCTTCTTATTGTAAGAGGCCAGTGCAACTACAGTATTCCTGCTGTTTATGGTATCCAATATAGCTGTCAACATTTATCCCACTAAAATACAGAGTATAAATATCAGAGCATAACTAGGGGGTCATAACCCAGTGTTGAGTCCACTTTTAGAGTATTTTGTACATTCACATCTTGTGCTCTGCCAGGAATGGTTAAATATTTTCCCCTAAATTGGCTATTCTTAATGGAAAGATAATATACCAAAATATTTCTGTAGCATGAACAAAACCGCAAGAAGAATGTTATTTTTGGTTTTGGGTGCATACAGTCAAACTATGAGAAAACATGTTTTTGGAAACCTATCACCTACCAGAGGAGAGGTCATAAAGTTTCAACAATGCCTGAAAAGTGCCCTGAACAACAGAAGGAAAGCGCCTCTTTGAAAGCAAAGGATCCTTTGGCTAAATATATAAAACATTTGTATACCTGGGACATCTTTTCACATTAATGTGCATTGCTTTGAATTTGTCCTACAATATACTGTATGACCAACTATGTGGACACCTAACTGTCACATCAATCTGAGCTTGTTGGACATTCCATTCCAAAACCATGGCATTCGGTAGATATTTGTGCCCATTCAGCTCATTCCAAATGTGTTCAATGTGGTTACGGTCAGAGCTCTGTGTAGGCCACTTAAGTTCCTCCACACCAATCTCCAATTCATCCCAAAGGCACTATGGCAATTTTTTACAAGCTATGAGCTTCAGCACATCCTATGACAGTACCACATGAAATCTCGCTGAGCTCTTCAGTATAACCTAATCGACTGCCAATGTTTGTCTATGGAGATGCCATTTCTATGTGCTTGGTTTTATACACCTCTTTGCAATGGGTGTGGCTGAAAAATCTAAACTTAATAATTAGGAGGGGTGCCTACATAAGTTTAGTCATATGGTGTATCTCCGGATGGAGCACCGCTTCTCCAGTTTAAGACTCAAATCCTCCGGGTCTTGACACGCCCTGCTCCCCGCCCATTTTCCCTTTCCTCTGACATCAGTAGTAACGCCCCGACATCAGCAGAACTGCCCACCGATGTCAGCGGGAACTTCCACCGAAGTCAGCAAGACCGCACGCTGATGTCAGTGGGCAGTCCTGGCCGCGTCCCGCAAGGGAAGGCTACAGGTATCCAGAGCGAAGAAGTTCCCAGGTATGATTGTAAGCACTATCCAGTCTGTCAATCTCCTTTTGATTATAAAACTGGATTAGTTTGAACAACATTGTTATTGCATTTACGCAAGCATTTACTTTTTTCCACTTGTCACCTTACCTAGTGCCCTGTTAGTTTTCAAGTTATTCCCCACCCCAGATTCTGTATTCTTGTTTTCACAAGAGGTTTTCCAGTCATGATGAAAAAATTCTGAACAAATTGTTAGCAAATTATAATTATTTTCTTTTTAAATTATTATTCCAAATGTGCATACATTTATCATTTAATTTTAATGTAGCAGAGATTTATTTCCGAATATTGCCTTTTGGACACTTTCCTTTTATTTATTGCTACTGTCATGTAATTTCCACATTCCCAATAACTCAGCATGAGGTCATGCAAATTGCTAAAACGTGCAGCATTCTTAGCGAGTGGGTCAATTAAACAGTCTGCTAGGTTTATGGCTGCTCTAAAGGAGCTTTTAATGTAGCTGAAAACCTGGTACATTTGTGTTACTGGAACGAGGTCTATAAACCAACATTACGTGGTTTTACAGTTAAACTGTTTCTTTATGCACCCTCACTAACAAATTCCGTTAATAACATACAAAAATCATGGATAGGCAAAGTGTCAGTACCAGGACACCAGTGTCCGTGGCAAGGATTGCGAAGGTCCATTGAACATCATTAAATTGTCTACTGCAGAGTCCACCATTGGCATATTGGTGCCTACCAATCGTGCCAAAGTATTTTTACATTTGGCAAGATACTCAATAATACTTAAGGAAATAGGAAGAAAAAATCAGACTGCAAACCCTAATAGGTTATGTTCTCCTTCTATACCAGTATGTCTTAATGGGTGTTAAACTTATTGTCATTTTTTTATATTATTATTAATTTTAACGTTATTAATTTTCACTCTCCCCCAGTGTAAAAGAAGTGCAGAATCTCCTGCTGTTCTATACAAATATAGTCCAAAAACCCCAAGTATGTTTTGTGTTGTCTATATCACAGCAGTCATTCCTAACACGTTTTGTGCTCCTGGAACTGTTTACTGTTTTTGCCAGACAGGCTGTTTGGAGGACAAGAATGGCACTGCTGTTTGGGGCAAAGACGACAGAGGCAGGCTGTTTGGGGTAAAGATGGCTCATTGGCATCATATACAAATTTTAAGCACTTACTTCACATTGGCATAATGTACACATTTTATTTGCGCATTTTATTAATGTATTTACTGCTCCTTTGCATCATATGCCGGTACATTAATTACATTTTATTGGTATAAATCCTTTGTATGTAGTTATTGCTCATTATATATACCCATTGCTCATTAACATCATCATTCATATCTTTTATATGCCCACTCAAACATGTGAACTTCTTTACTCCACTTCTGTCAAATCTGACATGGACTCTAGCCCAAGATCTTTTGGACCAAAAGCAACCCCCGTTTTTTGCAGTTGTCATGATCATGGTTGCTTCTACATATTATGTTTCAAAACAAAGTATAAATGATTGTTAGTGCGATGCTGCAGCACAGTACAGTACTTCCAAACGAGTGTTTTGGTATCCAAAGTGGACTCTTTTTATTATTGTTAGATATATTCACTCTTAGAAGCATCTTGATACAATACACTTGCAAGTAGCCCTCTCTCATGGTAAATGTGCTTCTTTAAAGAGACTTTCTGTCCCATTTCCTATGTGACACTAACCAGAATTTGAATGCTACCTAAACTTTTTGCCAGATGCTTTATGGATAGCTTGCACATGTTGCATGTTTTTTTGGTTTTTTTTTTTGCTCGCTTCCAACTCAGCTATTCTTTCCAGCCCGAGAGCACAGCGTTAACAGATCCCTGGGCCAACAATCTGTTAACAGCTGACTTTTTTTTAAAAAAAAAAAGGTGTTTGAATTTCAAGATCCATATATGGACCTCGCATTTTAATCAGAAATTATGACCACGTATTTGTAATGTTCAATGTGTATTATTTAAAGCTTAAATACCCTTATCTTTTGGAACATTTACAAAAATGTGTAAGTGGGATTCCTGCAACCCCCCCACCACACTCAGAATGAATAAAGTCTTCTGAAATCATGGGCTATATTTATACCCTGTGTATGCTCAGATGTTTTGATCTGTGGAAACCGAGAAGAACCTCCAATTTAGTATACACAATTTTGTACTGCTTCAAAAAAAAAATGATGAATCCAGCAACCTAAAACTTTTTGGACATAGGCTTAAACATAATATACGAAAGTATTTAATCGCGGAGAGGGTTTTACTGAAACTTGCTTGTTCTATATGAACTACTGTAACACTAGACATGTAAGGATCATATCACATCAAGTGGACACTCTCCATATGGAGTTTTTTTTCTCTTTTATTGTCCCTCCTGAAGATACTTGCGTCTAAATCTGTGGTTGTCACCAGGAGTGTCTCGAATAACTGTGTAAAATAAAGCAGGAGGGTGGTGAAGAATGATCTCTGCAACATGTTTTTGGCAGCTGCAGGTGGAAAAGTCCTTGGCTGCCTCTGATTAGTAAAGGTTCTGTTTCATACTAATCAGACCTTTCACTAGGGGTAAGTTCCGGTCAACGTAGTCATTGCATCAAGGCTGCAGTTTAGCACAGAAAAAAGGCAACTAAGTTAGAGCAACCAGAGTTCCCCTTTAATGGATTAATGGAGACATCTGATCAGTCTACCATAACTAGAAATAGACCAAAAAGAGCATATTCGGTACAATAATGTTTTTTAAAAATGTATGAACCATAACCATCTGGCTTTAATACGCGTTAGGTTTATAGTTCTACTATTTGCTATAGCACATTTACATCCACAAATAAAATGTTTACTTTCCTAATTGTTTTCATTTGTTTGGCTTGTAGTCACAAATAAGGTACTGATGTTTCCCATACAATTCTAAAACGAATGAAATCCAAATATATGTGTTTTTATGGTCTGAATGCGGAAAGTAATCTGTACTCATTTTTTAAACATTAATTGGTCCCCTAACTGGCACATCAGTAGATATAATTGTCTGGATTCAATTACTAAAGATAAACTTTGAATAACAATCCTCTCTTAGACTGCTTAGAAAAACACAATATTATATTTACATATCCGAGACAACATGCCAGTTTTACTTTTGATACACTTTTCTTTGGCAGTTAAATCCAGCCCAGTCACAACTAGATCCCCATCTAGAATGTCACAATGGAAATATGAAAATACACAAACTTTCCTAAACTCTGCTAAAAGTTCTATAAAAGTCCAAACCTTTATTTTCCCACATCCACTAACAGCAGAAACCTTTTCCCATCATAGTCTGCTACTGCTACCAGGCAATTCAATGGTAACAAATACCGTATTGGCTCAATTATAGGCCGCACCCTTAAAGTTTGGTGCTATTTTAAAGAAAAAAATATTTTTAAGGAAATAATACACATGAGTGGAATTGTAAAACAGTATTTTATCTAACAAACAGGCATACATGTATTTTAACATTTTTGGTATCTATTATACAGTCAGTCAGCATAGGTTATATACAAACAGAAATTTGGAAAACCAATAGCCATTTTAAGCCACCCCTTAATTCATCATGCACCTTACTTATATGCCCCTCTGCCCTCCTGATATGCTTTATGCCCCCAGATATGCCACTCTGACCCCCCCCACTTACCAATGCATCCCAGAAATGCCTGGTGTCTAGCGGGGCAGCCGGTGGACGTCTGTGCAGTGCGCGTAGACAACCTCAGCTGGTACTGGCAGCAGCTAAAGTTGTCTGCGCACATCGCACAGACGTTTACCGTCTGCCAGAGAGGAAGATACAGGTCCCCTGCAGCGCTCCAGGGGATCCTCATCGGGCGATATGAATTGCGCATCCCTGTGCTAAACCCCGATTATAGGCTGCACCCCCACTTTAAAGACTTAATCGGGCCAATACGGTAAATATAAATAACAAATATATATAAATACACACACTCTACAGTTCAGCTATTTTCATGGAAAACAAGGGCATTTCTAGTTGTAACATAAAAGTTTTTCTAATGATCAGTTAGCCTTTTAAACTTAAATTTGGATTAGCAAATACAACCTGCCATTAGGAACATAGGCGTGATGGTTGCTGATAAAGGGCCTCTGTACGCCTATAAAAATATCCCATTAAAAAAACAGCTGTTTCCAGCTACAATAGTCATTTAGAACATTAATGATGTCTACACTGTATTTTTGAGCCACTTGATGTTATTTTACGCAATTTGCTTTTCTTTCACAAAGACATTTCTAAGTGACCCCAAACTTTTGATAGTGTACATATGTAAAAAATATCCAAGACATCCCCTTTAACCAAAAAGTAAAGAAATATTTTGAATATGTGGCCTTTCAAACACAGGGATTCTCAGTGTCGGTCTTCAGGTCTGCCTGTGTGTCCTGTCTATCTTCACATGTGGACATGTGTTACAATTAGTGTTTCATTAATTCCAACACAATGATACTATTGAAAGATCCCCCACTGCTTATCTGTGGACAGACAGTGAGCATCTTGACACTTGAAGATCACAGTAAAAAAATGGATAAGAAACTTCACAAAACAAAAAGGACTAAAGGGAAAAAAGAACAAAAAGTTTACAGAGTGCCTGCTTCTTTTTCCCTTTCTCTCTTTTTTTGCTTCTGATCATTAACACATCTTTAAAAAGACTACTGTGATCAGGATATATTTTACATCTCTTTTTAAATGTTTAATTGGTGTTTTTAGGGAGCTAAGAGGTTTAGATATCCAAAGTGGCATATTTATGGTGGGCAAATAGCCCTTTCTGTTCTCATTGCTGAGTGCTAGGATACAATGTGATATCCCTGTCTCATTAAGACATGCAGCACTTGGTGATATGGAGGTTGCCTGCACCCAGTGTAAATGGGTCGGTTGGGGAAATCAGAGATCTCCCTTGTAACCAGCCCACTGAGCAGCAGCAGAAGACCTGCTGCCCCCTCCCGGACCTAGTCTGCCTAGGCCAGAATGTGTCACTGAGCATACATAGCATTTATTTCTTCAAAAAGCAAACTCCCGGGTTGATTAGTTTGTTCATGGATTTTACGCATTCAGAAAAGGCCTTACTAACTATTGTGATGGTTGTAGCCCTTAGAAGTTGCGTAAAACATTGCAGATTTCGCCATGGGATGCTTTGATTTAAAGAATGTTGCCTGCTAGCATCAGCATTTTTTACCCACAGTAATGAATATGTTTGTAAAGAGCTCTTGGTATATTATGTAACCTTTGATACAACAGTGGGATTTATAGGGGTGCAGCTGTGTCCAGGCTCTCACGCTCAGAGGGCTCACCAGCTTTTCCCAGCTGCATCGATGGATCGACATTTCATACAACTTGTATCTATTGGGAGGAAGCAAAAAGAAAAAATCTGAACGTTGGATGGCACCCATTTTCAGTTAATTTGCTTCTCGGATATCTACCAGTTGTAGTAACAGATGTCATGTGCTAGTATGCTCTTTCAATGGACACCAAGAATTCAGATCCCAGGACTGTGAGAGATATAGATTGTAAGCTCAGGGCCCTCCACATCTGTTGCTTCTGTATGTCGACTACTTATGTTATATACTAATTGTTATATCCTGTCTACCCTTTGTACAGAGCTGTGGAATCTGATGGCGCTATATAAAACAATAAATAATAATATAAAGGGGAAGCGTGATATAAGTGTTAGTTGTGTCTACTTTTTAAACCTATCAATCTAAACCCATTCAGAATGAATAAAGAGAAAGTATAAACGTTTTTATAGCCAGGGGGACTATCATGACTACATCGTTTGATAGTCATGTTAGTATTAGCCATACTGACCCATATTACTGGACTTATTACAACCTACCAACCATGGCTAGATCCATTTACACCTATGTCCATATACAGTTCTTTGCTTGTAGCGCATAAGGTCTTTGCTCGCACACCTTTATATTTATTTTATCTTTAATATAACACCAACAGTTTCTGTGTAAAATGGAGTTTTACATAAAAACAGAGGTTGTGGCTAATTAAAGTTGTGTGCTATGGTTCATTTGACCGTCACAGTATGTAAATCATATGTGCTTGTGCATAATAAGTGATTCTGTTGCAAGGTTTGAAAAGTTGTCTCATCACCGTAGCAACAAAAGTAATCTTAGCAATTCCTCACTGCTTTAAGAAATGTGTTCATGAGCCACACTTCATCACTGTATCAAATCCTCACACTAAACATTTTGATAGTGTTTAAATTCCTTGTGATGTTGGCGAAACACACTCTGTGCTCCGTTGGCAGTATCTTGATAAAAAAAGAGAAATACAAACATCTGTAGGTGGGGTGTTGGATACGGTTCCACTTTCAAAGGAACAGTTTGAGAACATGCCAGGAAGGTACTATGTGCCAGACTCTGTTGCTATCACGGTGCGTCCAAATGTTGGTGCTCGGTTTGCCAAGTGAAAATGGTGTGTGGCTATTAATAGTATACAGGGTTAAAAACCTTGTCCGCGAGTTTAACTACCTCATTAAGCTTTGGTTTTACTTTATAAACTACGAATTTGAATCTGTCGTTTCTTCATTGAAATCTTAAAACAATCATAAAGCAATCACGAAATTTCATGAGAAATTTCATGAGTGCTTTTTTGTTTCGATTTTAGTGTTTTTGCTTTTGATCTAGACTTTTTTTTTGTGGCCAAGGTGGGATAAGAGGTTTGCTGGAATTATTTCCATGGAATCATTTCTTTGTACCAGCGAGGTGCTAGCCCAATGTCATCCTGTATCTGTCTAGCCAGTATTGAAGAGGTTAAGTGATAAAGCATCATTTCAAGTGTGGTATGGGATTTGTTCCAGCTTCGGTTGTACAAACAGTGGGAGGAGAGAAAAGGAGATATTGCGGCTGGAGGGGGCTGCTTACAAAAACTTCCTGGAGTTGACAGAACAACGTGGAGAAGAGATACAGAGAGCTGTTTAACTAAAGCAGGGTGGGAGAGATTAAACAGGGCTTTTCAGCGAGTGAGTGATCATAGTGCATGGGTGAGCTCTGCCAGAGAAAGCCATTTCAAACTTCACCTGCAGCAGCCATTGGACTTGAAGTAATTTAAAAAAGAGTAAAGTGGTGCAAGAAAGTCACTATAATGTTGAAGACCATGGCCTTGATATTGCCTAGGTGCTGCCTCTTTTTGATGGTGGTCAACATAGTGATGGGTTCTCAACACAAGGGAGTGGACATCCCCGAGAAGCGTCACCACAAGGTCCAGCATGGACACTGTAGTTACACCTTTCTCCTTCCAGAAGTAGATAACTGTCACCCTCCACCTGCTGACTTCCAGGTGTCCAATTCTCTGCAGAGGGATGCACCTTCTCAGCCAGAGCATCACTGGTCCAGCAAAAGGCTGAAGGAGCTGGAGACTATCATGGAAAACAATACACAGTGGCTGCAAAAGGTGAGAATATATGAAGGTAAACTAGGACTAGCCACTTCTGGTGGCTGTACATGTTTTCATTTTATCCTATTAGTTTTATAAATCATAATTCTTATAAACGTTGTCTGTAGCTGAGGTGGCTGATGCCATTTCTTGCTGTTTCAGTGCCCT
Organism: Spea multiplicata; assembly: GCA_009364415.1. Classification (NCBI taxonomy): domain Eukaryota; kingdom Metazoa; phylum Chordata; class Amphibia; order Anura; family Pelobatidae; genus Spea; species Spea multiplicata. The sequence goes on along the minus strand of VKOC01016758.1, from coordinate 100,691 downwards.
CCAGTTGAAAGTATTTGGCTTTGGTTTGTTTCACTTAATTGAAATAACACAGTATCATTGGTTTTCTTTTTATTTTTTGGGATTTATTGACTACATTCAGAAGTGTATTCAGTAAGCAGTGAGCTTTAAGAGAGTTGCGTGATGAAGTGATCCATCACACCTCACTGTAAGAATTAAGGATTTTGTAGACTGCGTTTGGTCGTTGATGAAGGACAAACTTGCCAGTGCCGTCACCATAATGCAAAGTTTATGCAGTGAGATATGATTTTTAATCTTTGGCTTGCGTCCACTGTTTTATGAATAAATGCCCAATCTTTGTAAATAAGCCTCTCTGTACACACTGATTTTCCAATATTTATTATAGTAATTATTTATCATATGTTCTTGTCTAGAGTGAATGTGTTTTTTTCAGAGGTTAATTTCATTTGGTATGTAATTACATAGCTAGCCAGGTCTTAATCAGTATTCAAACATATTTTTTTATTGCATTGATCATGGATCAAGGAAAGCTCATTTTGGACAAATGATAATTTTGTCCAGAAAGGGGACAAATTTATTTCAGAACTTCAACAGAATAATCCCTGGACCGATCACTGTTTAAATTAAGATGTTCCATGCCAAACATTGTGCCGGAGTTCACATCACTCATTGTGGAGAATGCCCTTTTCTATGAGAAGACTTCCCTATATGGATTTTTGTTCAAACAAAATTAGCAATATTAGAAAAATTTATATTGTTCTATAAAAAATTGAGAAAAATTAGAAAACAATAAATGTTTATAGTGTGCAATATATTCTTGGCAGATCAGCTTCCCGTTGTTTTTTTCTCTACTTTAACCTTAACGACAAGTCCATATTGTCATGTAGGCTTTTTCATCTAATGCCCTGTCTGCTACATATCCACTCATTAGCTCTGTGGGCTTGTGATTTAAATGTTGTGTCGTAGTTCTGTGTTATCATGGGATGTTCACAATGTCTGGTAGCATATTTGGCTTTGAGTATATATTCTAACTCTGCATTATCAGCACATACACTCATCCTATGAGGTCATTTTGTGAATGCACGCCTAGGCTGTGACTCCGTATATATATTTATACTGTGCGGTTTTGCTTAGTAGTAATGCCACGTAATAAAGGGAAAATCCCACAGTTTTTGAGTTTTTAGTGATGGTATAGAACCTATTGTTGTGTACTCAGTAGGTTAGTAGCAGTGTGCTGGAAAACTTACCTGAAGTTTTCCATGGTTGTCCTTGCTTCCTGGTTCCCTCCGTCTTTACAGGCTGCTCCAGTGTCACCTCTCCCAGCCAGGCTTTGGGGCAAATAGGGTGGATCAAAATCAGGAGACACCCTGGGGAGACACTACTACAAAAAACCCTTAATTATATATAATATATTTATATACAATATACAATAATTATATATTTACCTCTGATTCCCCCCCGGGATTAATATTTAACAAGGCTGGTAGGGGAACACTGGCAAATGAGGACCATAATATAAAACAAGTTCAGACCAGACAGTATAAAAACTGTTTTCTTTAACATATGCTGATATGTAGTACACACAGAGGGGTCACATGTTTTGTGTACCAAGGGCAGGCAGGGTGCATTAAGTAGGAAGGGCCAGAGGCTGGCCACCGGAGGAACGAATTAGCTGCCTAAGGAGGTCAATGCAAATAGCCCTACTGCAGGAGATGGACCCCATGGATTCAACCGGTACACCATGAACACAGTGCTTGTTGTGTTGGGCAATGTAGAGGCCCAGATATGACCTTGTCATTGCCCAGCACAACAAGCAAAGTCTTTCTGCTGTTCAGTGCAGACAAATACAAGAATTATAGTGCAGGGAAGAAACAACTGGGGGCCTTTGCCACCTGGGGCCCTGGGGCAAATGCTACTTTTGCCTCTATTGCTAATCTGCACTGGGGCTCTGATGATGTAGAACAGTGGAGGCTGCCATAGGCCTGGTCAGCCTAGGCATCAACACGCTGCTATCTGTTCAACTGACGTCAGGTTATTTTTTAAGCAGTTTCTCCAAGAATTGGGGATGTGTATGGAAAATGTTTGCTGCACAGCGGAATTCAGACCATTTAAACTCTTTAGAAGTAGTAGCAGACCTATATCTTTGTGGTGTCTAACTTTTCTAGGAACTCTGTGCTATTCTGTACAATTCTATACTCCTTATCTGTACATAAATGACATGACTGTTTATAAATTGTATAAATACACTCCTTTATTCACATAAATAGTTTTTATTAGGTCCCAAAAAATCCTAGTAAAGCCATTTGAAATATTAGGAGATGTGTGTTGTACTGCTGCTTACAGAGCAAGGGTCCTACATTTTAATTAAGTATTCCAGATGGAATAAATGTAATCCAGCAGATGTTTTTAAAACTAAATACAACAGAAAAATGCTACTAAAATATTACATGTTCTTATGGCATGCACTTTAATATAAACACTTGCCGTTGCCGTACAAAGAATGCGATTGTTCTGTTCTCCAAAAGGTGAGATGAGAGTTTCTGTGGAAAGAGAAGATAGATCATTATTCTGAGCTTACATTAACTTTACTAAATTAAGGCACCTCATCATCTCAGTCTTTCTGTGTTATAGACTAGCCGCTTAATTTCATGGTAGTACACATGTTTCATGTTGCTTTATTCTGTATAGTGGAATTCTTTGTAATACGCATTAAAATAATGATAATGTTTGTGGCTGTTACAGCAGTGACTTGTGATTATGACATATTCAGAAAGCACCAGAGCAAGTCGCGGAACATATGGAATAAGGTGCTCTGGGATTTCAAAGATTCCAATAGTTGTGGTTGGTTGGGGCTAATTTAAAGACCAAAATAAACTATGTTCTCTTTGTTTAGGAAAATTCCCAGTCTAGCTATATGGAACATTCACCCATTGCACAAATTAGACTTCATGCACATGAAAAGCTTTTTTCCCCCCAGTTAACAACTACTGACAGCAGTGGCTACTAAAAGCAATCAAAAGACTTAGTTTGCTTTCAAACAAGCCGAGAATAAGAACCAACTCCACCAGTCTTCAAAGCACCACATGGGCATGCCCGGGAACTCTTCGGGAGAAGCAATTTGCAATTTGATATGCAATTTAACAATAAAATTAACAGAAAGACATATGGTTACAGAAGAGAGTGTTGTGCGAGGCAGGGAGGATGGATAGTTTCTTCAGCATGCAAGTTAAGCATATTAGGATGGTAGGTTGTATCCTTCTCTGAAGAGGTGGGTCTTTAGTTAGTAAGTTTAAGTAAATAGGAGAGAGTGTGATAGAATATGGTAAATAATTCTAGAGAATAGGTACAAAAGCGATACAATTCTAGATATGCCAATGGGGAAAAAAAGTGATAACGGTTGAAGAAAAATGCTAGGAGAAGTGAAAGGGTTGGTAAGGAGAGTGTTTGAAGATAAGGGGAGACAAAGGGTCAGGAGTTTAAAATTAGAGGGACAGTAGTACAGTAGGACAACAGGTGATGAGTAATGAGATAAGAAGATTAACCTGGCAGAGGTGTTTAGAATGGATTGGAGTGATAAGAGGCAGGAGCGGTAGGAGCGAGTTTCAGAAATCAGAAATCTAGATGAGATATCACAAGGGAATGGATTCGTATTTTAATAGTCACTTGTGTGAGTAAAGGGCCAAGAGGTGAAAGAGAGTCAAGTGTGACACTAAGGCAATGAACTTGTGTAAATTCAGAAATTGTGCATAGTGAGGATGGGGAAAGGTAAATTAGTTTGTCTTCAGCACAGTGGTGGTAGTGGAGTCTAGAAGAAAATATAAGTTGTCATAGAGATGAAGTGTATATAGGGAAGAGTAGAGGCCTTGAAAAGGAGCCCAGAGGAACACCACCCTAAAGCTGTAGGGGATACGTACAAGTGCCAGAGAAATAGAAACTACCGGAATGGTCAAAGAGGTAGAACCAAGAGAGAGCCATGTTATGGGGGGCATTAGATAGAAATGTTCTCAGGAGAAGGGAGTGATATGTTATGTCCAAATACATGTGTCAGCTATCTCATTTTTATGGCACGTGGGCTTCTAAGTACATGGATGAAATATTGGAGCATAAAGGGTGAGTTAGGTGAAAGGGTGGTCCTTAGAAATATATGATTCCTACTTCTATTATCAAGCACTACCCTATTTATTCCTACAGCTTGGAAATATCCAAGATTCTGCTGTCTAATGTCTTATCATTTACTCTCATTTTACACATGATTGGAAATATCCGAGCTGTAGAAAGAAATAGGGGAGTGTTTGATAATAGACTTAGGAAGTATGATTATCAAGCACTCCCACATTTCTTTCTTCTTGGATATAAATAAATGTTCCTGCTTTTAATTCTCTAATAAGAATGGTATATGTTTCATGTTAATTATGAAAATATAATTGTTACATTTTATAAATAAAATGGCATGGTACTGAATCTTTGTTTTCCTCCTAAGGATCAAAGGCTTGCTACCATCTGATGATACAAATATATCTCTCTGTGGTGTACCATCCCATTTAGAGCTCATAAACCCTTGTGTATTTTTCATAGCTATCATGTGTTAAACCTCATTGTTAACCTTATTTATTTTATTTTATGTATTGTTAACTTCATGAAACCTTAATGTTAATTGAGTTTAGAAATAACAATGTATTTTTTCTATTTTTTGGCAGTTGGAGGGTTATATCCAGGATGGTGTTAGGAATGATGTGGGAGACTCACGTTATGTTGTACAAAATCAAACAGCCACCATGTTGGAAATCAGCACCAATTTATTAACACAGACTGCTGAGCAAACACGTAAGCTGACTGACGTGGAGTCCCAGGTATCCTCTCATATTTATGCATCTACACACATTCACCAGCAAAATGTGCCTTTCTCTACCTAGAGCAAAATTTACAACCCGGACAACTGAAGCATAAGGATCACCGATCACATTTCATACATAACACCTCAAAAAATAAAGAAAATATAGGGGTGGATAGGATTGGGAAGAGCTATTACTAAGTAACCACTCAAAATGTTGCATTTGAGGAAAGTAAAAAACCTGCATATTGTGGAGCCATTATGAAATGCCTCTTATGCAGTATTATTATACACTGATCAGCCAAAACACTATGACCACTAGCTTAATAATGTGTAGATCCCCCTTTTTGCTGCCAAAACAGCCCTGACCCGTCGAGGCATGGACTCCACTAGAGCTCTGACGATGTGCTGTGGTATCTGGCACCAAGACAGTAGAAGAAGATCCTTTAAGTCCTGTAAATTGTCAGTGGTCATAATGTTATGGCTGGTCTGTGTATTTCTAGTGTAATATACAGTAGCAAGAAAACGTAAGTGAACCCTTTTGAAATTACCTGGTTTTCTGCATTAATTATTCATAAAATGTGATCTCATCTGCATCTAAGTCACAAGTATAAACAAACACAATGTGCTTAAACTAATTTCACACAAACAATGATAATCTTTCATGTCTGTATGGAGCACACCCATTAAAAATTGGATTTAATAACTGATCGAAGCTCCTTTGGCAGCCATAACCTTAAACAAGCGCTTTTCAGAAATGTTTAAGTTTAGGCATATATTTATAGGATGTCAGGTGTAATTGGCTCTCTTGAGATCATTTCATCCTTAATGGGTTAAAGTCTGGGCTCCGACTGGGCCACTACAAAAGGCTGATCTTATCCTTTTAAAACCATTCTGTAATAAATGTACTTAAAATGTTTGCATCATTATTCTGCTGCATTTCACGAGTTCTACTGAGATTCAGCTGGCTGACATCATACTGTATGCCACCTTAATAACCTTCATTCATTCCTATTCATTGTCCCCTCGATGAAGGCATGCTGTCCAGTCTCAGAGGCAGCCCTTAATAATGATGCTTCCTCTACCATACTTCATCATTGGGATGATGTTCTCAGGTGGTGCCTTTTTTATGCCATAGACAGTGCTGCGCATTCTTCAGGGACAATTCAACCTTAGTTTCATCAGTTCACAAAACATAGAGTTGTAGAGAGTTAATGTGCTCTTAACACATCAGACAGTGATGTTAATTTGGAGAGCTACAGCTTCCTCTGTTTTGTCCTGCCATTGACTCCATGCTTGTTCAATGTTTTGCATATGGTAGACTCAATCATTCCTTCATGCCTTTAGCTGTTACTCTAAGGTTCTTTTTTTTACCTCATCGACCATTCTGCGTTGTATCCTTGATGTCATCTTGGCTGGGCACCCACTTCTAGGTAAAGAAGCCCCAGTAACAAATCATCTTCATTTATGAATAATTTGTCTAACTCTTGACTGATGAATATGTAAACACCTTGGGATTACTTTGTAACCCTTTCCAGCTTTTTGCAAATCAACAATTCTTGATTGTAGTTCTTCTGAGATTTTTTTTTCTGTGAAGGATTGTTCACATCAGCACATGTTTTTTGACAATAGTAAAATGTTTGAATACACCTCCAATCCACTTTTATTAATTGGATTTCAGGTTTTCTAACTCCTGGTTCCAATTAGCTTTCGTTGAAGTGATTAGCCTAGGGGTTTCACATACTTTTTATTATTATTATTTATTGTTTTATACAGCGCCATCAAATTCTGTAGTGCTGTACAATCGGTAGACGGGACATAACAAGTAGTATGTAACATAACAATTTGTCTTACAGAAACAGGGGAGGAGGGTCCTGCTCAACCGAGCTTACAATCTAGAGGGATTTAGCGTGTATTACACAATTTTTCCAACTCACAGTGTGAATGATGTATTCAATATCGAGAAGAACAATAAAATAATTTGTGTCTTATTAGTTAACAGATTGTATTTGTTTATTACTGTAACTTAGATGAAAATCATATTTTAAGAAAAATATATACATAAAGGGTTCACTTACTTTTCCTTGGCACTTTATCACCGTTATCTTTTTTCAGATTCATATATCATTTATTTCCTAAGTGGCCCTCCATATCTTATTTCCTCCCGAACTACATCTGTTTTTTACATCCACAAATCTGTATTTTCTTGTACCTCCTCAGAACCTGCTTCCTTCGTCTTCTGTATCTACCATTTGTAAACCAGACCAAGTACCATAGCATTCAGTGCATTTCTATGTAATTCTAACATAAATTGTAAAAGATAGCAGTTAGACGTTCCTTCTGTAGCTATTCTGATTGTGTTTCATTCTGTGTTTTCAATCCTTACATGTTTCTTGGATTTACATTTAGAACAGTATGTACTATAGCAATGTTGCTGATATCATGGGTGATTTGACCCACGTTTGTTATCTCTGTTAAATCAACCATTTATATTTGCACTCAAATTACCAGGTCTCTGATCCACATTTTCTTCATAGGTCTCTCTTTGTACTATGACAGTTTTTTATTTCTAAGACAAACGACCGTGTTGTTATTTAATTTAATATTTAATATTTGGAGTCATTCACATAGTTGATACCCACATATTATAACTAACTAAACCCAGGGCATTTTCTTTATCTGTAACTTTATCTAAATGCTGCCCCAGGTCCCCTTCCCAGTAGAATTTCTCAGTACTTATTTTACGACATTTCAAACGTGCTGCTATTAATATGTGTTTTAGGTTTTAAACCAGACGACCAGACTACAAATCCAGTTGTTGGAGAACTCACTCTCCACCAACAAGCTGGAGAAAGAACTGATAATGCAGACTCAGGAAATCAACAAACTGCGGGAAAAGAATGGGTAATGGTCATTATATTCAGACTATTACTGGCTACATTTTGATGAGTAGGGTTTGGTTCCATTTCAAAAAGCACAGATGATACCCTAACTTTATGCAATTTATTTCATTTCTCATTTGTATGTGCTTAGTGTTTGAAATGCAAAGGTTTTAGTCCTATTCTGTTAAAGTAAATAAACTATTGGGAAGATAAATAATCTCTATAGATATTTATATATACAAATACAAATGGTCATAGCCAGCGCAGAGAACCTAAAGCTACTACAAAAGCATCTAGGACTAATATCCACTTCTTTAAGTGTCACAGCACAAGTAAAACTGGAATGAAAATAATAGTTTTAAGAGCAACTATTCCTGCATTAATTTCATTCAGCATCAGGTGGGATACAAGAACATTTTCAACTTGTCAGCCATTGTAAAAATAAAGAAGTAGAACGTTTCAACATATACTGCACACTGAAACCAGAAATATATTAAACCTATTCTACACAGTTCATTGCACTTGTCTCTTCCTACAGTTTCCTGGAAAATAAAGTTTTGGAAATGGAAGAAAAACATAAGGAAGAGATAGAGGGACTCAGAGCCCAGAAGCTGCAGGTGGATGAACAACTTTTAAAGCAAGGTGGACTTATTGGGGAGCTGGGGCAGCAGCTCTCATCAGCAATGATCAACAACAGCATGTTGCAGAGACAACAGGCCCTCATCATGGAGACAGTCGGACAACTTGCCAACCTGGTTTCACAATATAACCGTGAGTTATTGATTATGTGTCTGAATGAGGCTGTGGAATGCTGAGTGGTGGAGTGCCAACACTATCACAGAACATACACTACTGTTTTGTGTTCATGGAACACAGATATACAACATGATTATCAGCAGTGAAAACTGAAGGAACCCAAGTGCTACACAATTTGAGATATGATGTGGTCCAACATAAATGACATCTTTAAACAGTGTTTTTACCTATTCATTTATCATCACACAATACATTAAAACATTTGATTTAAAACGACCTTGTAGTAGTATACACAGGAAATCAATGAAACAAGGGGAATATCTGTGGAATCCAGAAACCTATGACCATTAAAAGATTTCCTGAATCACACTTCCAACACTGATAACATCTTTCCTGCAGAACGTAGCCGTCCAATCTCTGAACAGTTTCAAAATATAGCATTCGAAATAAATATATTTATTTAAATATTAGGCAATGAAACATTGGCACCCACAAAAACCAAACTTGTCTTGTTAAAGTAGTATCCCAAATGTGACCAGGTTGGCATGACATCTGAATGGCATCACCTGGGTTGGTGACTGTTTAATGAAGCTGTATCTTCTACTTTTTTAACAGATATCCCAGTTGTATCAAAAGAGGAACAGATGACTTTCAGGGACTGTGCAGACGCTTATAAAGCCGGACTCACTTCGAGTGGAGTGTACACATTACATTTCCCAAACTCTACAAACACTGTGAAAGTGAGTGATCTCTCACCATATCATTTTATTTCTCAACTCACAATAACCTAAAATATTGCTGATTACATTTCATTAATTGACACATTGACAATGACACACAATTTACTAACTTTACACTAGGTACAAGCTTGAACATGGGAACATCATTTTTTATTATATAAATATCCATTTTTTATACAGCTGTGTGAAAAAGAAAATACAACCTCTTTAAATTATATGGTTTAAACACACCTGACCAGCAAACTTCTAAAACTTCAGCTTTTATAGAGGTGGTCACAATTCCTGATGATTAACTAATCAAGGGTATTTGATTAGCAGCACCTGTCTGCTACTTGGCATCTTAATTCAGTAAGGGTGTCCTTAGTTTTTCACCCATAGCTTCTCCATTTTGGCTTTATTTTTGTTGAATAAATCATTAAACCCTGTATTATATGTCATGTGTTGTTCATCTGAGGTTGTATTTATCTGATTTTAGACCTGCTAAGGAAGAGATGATTGTTATTATGTCCTGATATGTAAAACCATAGAATTCAAAGAGGGCGTACTTTTTTTTTACACAACTGTATATACCCACATACCCACATTTCCCGGTTGGTGGAAGTATATGATAACAGTAAAACCTCTTTAGGGTAGTCACTGAGAAAGCTGATGCTAGTTCAGTGGTTAATCACCAGGTAATAGTTATAGTATATTTTATGAGCATATAAGGTATGGTTTACATGATGTAGTCAACTCTATGTAGAATTCATAGGAATCCAATTTAATGGGCGTTGGACACTGGTGAACTGAGTAGAAGCTTGATGGTTAGAAGGTAATAAGGTGGCACCAAGGTTAGTTACCACAGTTTAAGGAAAAACAACATTCAAAGTTATACATGTGCACTCTGTTTAGATTTTAAAAAAACTTTGATATATGATTATGTGAACTTTACAAAATACATATATCCACAGAGGAACAGTCATGGAGTAACCTGATGCAAAAAAACAATGAAGACGATAAATTGTAATACCATTGTCATGCTTGTTATAAAGCAGAGGCCATCAGGAGCTAAATGTGTTTTGTTTAACAAATATATCTTTGTTCTCTTTGTTGTCATATGGGGAAAGTGTTCAATCTGAAGAGGAAGACATGTTTAACACATAAACCTTTATAATACTAGTACCCAGTACATTCCACATGTGCAAAGCATTTACAAGACAATAGGAGCCACCTAAATCAATTTCCCTGCACAATACGTGATACGTTTAAAAGCCATACAATCCCGAAAAGAATGTGGCTTTTAGGGAACTGATGTTCATGTAGCTATCTATTACGTATTAAATACCAACAGTAAATCCTTCAGTGGGGGTAAATGAACACTGACAAGTACTGGGAAATAATAAATTAAATTAACCACTTGGGATTTGGCTTGGGATGTACTTTCTATGACTTATGAAATATTTCTCATATGTCACCAAATGTTGCAGGAGGCAGACAGGGCACAGTATACATATATGCATGCTATTCTTGATCACATAAATCAAATAAATTGATTTAGGGGACTGTGCATATGATTTTTAAGGTAATTCACATAGTCTTGCTGGCTTTTTTAAAGTTAAGATAGATGTAGAAGAGTCTCTTTTTGTGCCACTTCTATAAACCCAGGTTAAACCTTTTATAAGATCCCGGATAAACTAAAGCTTATACTTCAGTCTATATCTGCTATATTCTGCCAATGGTTGCCTTCATGATAAAGAAATAGCTATATACTTAAACACACCATACAAAATCATTAATCCCCTAAGCACAATTTACCATTATGTTACATTAGAGAATGTGAGTGTTGGATGTACATGAAGAGCAGATGGTGATACCTCTGTAACTTTTGTGTGCAGGCTCTGTGTGATATGGAGACCGGAGGAGGCGGCTGGACTGTTATCCAACTTCGTAAAGACGGATCTTTGAATTTTCACCGGATTTGGAAAGAATACAAAGACGTAAGGAGTTTTGCTAGAATTGGCATGTTTTGATGTTTGATGTATGATAATCCTTTCATGTCACAAGCATTTTGGATACCATAAAATGTTTACTCTCTTTCACTCACTAAGGTATACATTTTATAGACGGATGGTTTGGATTATGGTGTGCTTTGCCAAACGTCTTACATTACTCTCAATAACTGGTGAATAGTGAGAGAACAGGATTCACATAGAAATATATACTTCTGTTGGACATAGATGCATAGAGTATAAGGAAATATGTGATATGATAGGAAAATATGTGATATGGAAAATATGTATTATGCTTTTCAACATAGTTTTACCATTTAATACAGAATACATATTGTCACACACAGCGTAGTAGAGGAGACTGGTGCAAGGTAGGGCTGTGTGGTCCTATGGGAGAGAGCCCATAGGCCTCGGAAGAGTTCTTTGCCATCCAGCCGGTTCCTCCCTAGGGTTAAGCCTTTGGGGTTCCAGTAGCCGTGAGACTTTTAGATTATCCTCCAAGACCAGGGACTAGCTCCCAGTGTACACAAAGGAAGAACCAAACAAGTCTTGAGCAGGATGTTGGCGTTCAGGAAAACCGTACAACAAGCTGAGGTCAGGAAGCCGGAGTTCAGAGTAGTCGGTTAACAAGCCGTGGTCAGGGAGCTGGCGTTCCGAATAGTCAGGTAACAGGGAAATAGCATTATATGAACACAGGAACGCACTGGGATAGATGACACTACAGCAAAACATACGTAAGACCATCAGAGGGCAAGGTGTGATGGCCCCCACATGGTTTAAAAAGGGCTAGAGGGAGAAAAGGTGCCAGATTTCGAATAGTTAGTTCCGTCAATTGCTGCCATCTTTGTTGTGCCGCAATACCAAGAGGGAGTTTACGGACGGCGTGAGACAGATTCTGGAAATGCACAAGGCCTCCCTCATCAGCCGGCCTGGCTGCATGGAGCCAGCAGGAGGCTCCCTTAGTTGCCGGATGAGTAACGCTATGAGTACACTATGTTAATTAAAAGTTAACTAATAAATCATTCCTTGCAAATTTTCAATTGATTCATGGGTTATCCCATTCTTATCTGCCATTTATATGCTTCTGGTGGTATTTTAGGGGAGTCTAGATGTTTGCTGTTATAGATGTCTGTTCAGACTTATCCTGTACATGAAATTAATTCCACATAAAGGGAGTGGCCCCATGATTCACAGACCCTTCCTGTAAAGTTTGAGGTAGGAGTTTGCAGACATCAAGGACTCATCAAGGAGTGTAGGTCTTATCATCTATATGACGTTAACATTTTTTTGTTTCACATTCTTTTATGATTTTGATTTAATGTGGCTATGTAAACTAACAACTACATTAGATTAATCATCAGAGTATAGAAAACAGGCTGGCCATTGTTGGGGTATTTGACTCTTCAGGTGGTTAAGGTATTTTAAATTATATTTTTAAAGATTTTTGCTACATAATTACCAAGAAAAAGAAACAAATACAGAAAGGTGTCATGCTATGGTTTAGAAGAAATCTCTCAGTATTACTGCACATTTGTTTCAACACCAGTTTGGTTCCGCTACCTAATAGATTATGGTTCTGAAACCAGTGGAGCTCCTGGCATTTTGGCATTTTGCTGGCTCTGCTCTACTGCATTTTTGGTCATTTTTGGACAGTGGAAGAAATTTGCAATATTTCTTTAAAGTATAGAAGCAGAAATGTATTGCCTATATGTTTACTCACATTATCCAGATATTATAAGCTTCTAAACTCTGAGCTCTGTGAAGGTAAGAGGGAGAAGGGGAAACAGCAAGAGCTATCAAGCTACATTGACAATACTACAGGGTGTGGTGTTTCAGTGTGTGTGTTAGTGTACGGTGTTGGAGTGTATCTGTGTAAGTGTATAGTGGTAGAGTAAGTGAGTGTAATTGTATGGTGTTAGCATGTGCGGTAGTATATAATATTAGCATGTGTGTGCGTGTTACTGTATGGTGTGAGTGTGTGGCAGCACATAGTGTTAAATTGTGTATGTATGTTAGTGTATGGTGTTGGTATCAGTGTGGTAATAGTTGGTATTAGCATATGTGAGTGGGTGTTAGCATGAGCATGTGTCAGCATATGGTGCTAGAGTATGTGTGTATGTAGATGTATGGTGTTAGTATGTGTGTGTGTGTGTGTGCGCATGGTGTTACCATATGTGTGTCAGTGTCAGGAGTGGCTAGAGTTAGTGGTGTGAGGGAGAGAGGAGATAGTGTGTAAGTGTTTGGTGTCAGAGCGAGTTTACATATTAGAATGTGTGTGTTTTAGTTAGGGGGGGGCACCAAAGGAACACTGCACCCAGGGGCCAGTATCCCTAGGTCCACCCTGGCTGACTGGTGGTAGGTATATCACATGCATCAAGAAATGTAGGGTGATTCTGCAGAACCCTCCACCAATGCATTTGCAAGGGAAACACTGCAAAACTTTAAAGGGACTACACAGCTATCGTATGCATTAACGTCTATGTTCTAGTCAGGGCTGGCATAGGACCAAAAATAGCACCAGGTATTTAAAGTTTAGTAAACCACACATTAAATAATTACATGTTCTTTTCAATAGAAAAATATTCTCTGGTTTTGTAACCAACAGGTATTTTCCTGTTATGACCTATGGCCATTGTGGGCCTAGTTGTGCCAGTGAGTGATATGCTGGGAGTACAGATGTACAGGATTCTGCCAGAGATAAAAAAAAAACATCTCTTGAATTATTTTTCCACAGCACCAGTGCCTTAGGGGGGGATTGGAATTGTAAGACTTTACATACTCATGAAAACATTCCTCTAAATATTCTTTGCTGTCTAGTGGGAACTTGGGCATCCATTTGGTCGTTTTCATCAGGGAAAGAGACGGTGGGTATGGTGTGCAGGGAAAGGCAGAACACGGAGACACATTTCATCAGAAAATTCTAATTGGTTTACACAAAAGCACATGTCTGTCTATACACACACACCAACAAACATACTTAATACTAATACACAAACAAATATTTATATTCTATACTGACAAGAAACGATACATTTATAACAAAAGCCTTGTAATGTTGGTTCTGTTAAAGAGGAGCAGAGTTGTTACATTACACATGTACTCCACACAGATGTTGTGTACTGGCCATTCTCATTCCATTGTGCACATTCCTTCTAAAGAATTTGAAACTAATAATTACAGTCGAAAAGCAAGAGCTGGCTGTAAGAAGCACTAACTACGCAGCTTTTGTCCAAAAAACATATATTTAAAATCAAAATCAGCACAAGATCTTTTTATTTCCGGAATTTAATTAGGGTCAACCATAACATGTTTTTCTTCAATACACAAAGCAGGTATTAAAGGATCAATTGCTTGTCCAAAAAAGGCTGGTTATATCATAAATATGGAAATGCTCGCCCTAGTAATGTCAAAAGCAATCCATCATGTGTTTGGCCTGCAGACGTTCCCAATTGGCTGACCGCATTGATCCACTTCTCTTCTGCATAAAGCCTGCAGTGGAAGCGATAAAGCTGAGATAAAGCCATAGAATAGCACTGAAAATCTATTTGTATTTAATTTTCAGGCTTAAGATATTCAGACTTAGATTTTCCAGCTCCGACATCCCATCTGTCTCCGGCGAACACATAGGAATTTATTCACTATAAGTGGGAACTGGAAGTGAGTGCAGGATAGTTGCCGTTTTCATGCATTAACATTACTATCTATAATTAAAGGAAAAAACTATTGGGCTTCTGCTTTAACAACAGATTTTAAAATAAATTATTGATATAAGAGAATGCCCATGAAAAAAAAATATATGAAACATTCTTCATTTCCAAACATAGGATATTGATCTTCAAACATGGAATCTAAGAATTTAAAAAGAAACAAATATACCTAGTGTAATACAAAATATAAAACTTAATGTAAGCTGAGAGGTAGCACACTCTTGTGTTCCAAAGCAATACAATGCTCTGTCTTATAGGCTGAAAATAATCGACCTGAAGTAGATCATGGTTCACTTCAGGCTTCTTAGGTGATAGGGGAAAACTTTCTGGTGTGCAGATATGAATCCAATGAAAGTGGGCTGTATGTTTTGAGAGTATTAAAAATTTCAAAAAATCTATATTGGAAGCAAGGCTCATATATATAGGGACTACCAGTGTCCTAAAAGTTTACAAAGCCACACTAGTTTCCATGACAGGGCTAGCCTCGACTCTAAGGCTATGTCATCCCAAATAAGCCCCAAATAAAACACAGACGCCAAATGTGGGATGAAAAGGCCACAGCTGAGGTGCATTAACACGGCAATGACCCAAATACAACAAAAGACCCCTAAGCTTGCCAGGACCACCCGGGCCGGACCGTAAGCATCACCTTATGGGAGGGCATCCCATGATGCCCCGCCCCCACCCGAGGCTCCAGCAACATGCCCAGCCAGGAACCTCTCACCGACACTTTAACACCAGTGGCAATAACCACATAACACCCCCGGAAACATGGCAAGCTACCGCCCCCCAGCTGTGACAAGATCCTAGAACAGAACAAAGAAAAATTAGTAAACATCACACGATAAAGGGCAGGGGAGGGGGCAAAAACGCAGGGTAAGCTGGCACAACAAAAAGCCCTGAACCTCCCTATGCCCTAACCATATATACCCACCATCACTTCCTACTCCTCCCCACTAAACTTTCTTTGACCCCCTGACCTAGCCCTGCTCTGCATCCCTGTCAAGACCACCTCCATTCTATTCAGACTCTGTGGGCATCAATATCCAAAATGCTGGAAGAAGGCCCCATCACCTAAGGAGCCTGAAGTGAAGGAGGATCTACCTTCATTATTTAATTTATTATTCAGTAGCTTTAACGCACCTTGTATTTAGTTCTTTTCATGTGCGGCCATATCTATTCTTTAATTTATGTACTAATGCTAAATTGGGAAATTGATCCAAATTACTTAACTAATCTGTTTAAAATATTAAAACCTGAATCTCTGAAAACATGATTTTAATGTTCCCTAAATAGTATTATAATGTGGTATTCCAAATATAGGTTTTTATGCAATATAGGTTTGAACACTGGAAACTTTGCTGAATTCTCCATTTCATTTTTTTATTTAGGGTTTTGGTTCCCCACCTGGAGAGTACTGGCTGGGGAATGAATTTGTTCACCAGCTTACAAGCCAGAGCTCATACTCATTGCGGATCCATCTGCGTGACTGGGACGGCAGTGAAGCATATTCATTGTATGATCACTTTTCATTAAGCAGTGAGGAACACAACTACAGGTAAGGGAATCATGGGATTTCAGTGTTCTAACATGTCCTCTTCTTCTTCTCTACATAAGTAAAGAGTCTTGCAGAACTAGTGTCACGTCTGTAATACAGCAGAGGATCCTCGCTGCAGAAATTGGGAAGGCGCCCCTGGCGGAAGTGGAGAGCCCAGCAACGGAACACCAAAGTGTATAACGGGCACAGGAGCGTAGCGTAGTACAAATAATCAGGAACCTTAAAATAATAAATACAGGGGTCAGGCAGAAGAGTAGTCGGGGTCACAGGCAGAGGTCAGGGCAGGCAGCAAACAGCAAGGGTCAAAAACTAGCCGGAGTCAAAACCAATAAATATCAAAAAAGTTAAGGAACGCTAGTGAAGGCTATAAGGCACTATCACAGGCAAAGGTGAAGTGCATACTGAGGGTTTAAATATCCCTCTCAATAACAGGATCCTCCTACCCACCTAATTAGGGGGAGGGGGAAAAAGGATAAATGTCGCTTTAAGAAGTGACATGAATATTTATGAGTTAGAGGCGCACGCCCCGTCAGGATCCAGTGATCTCTACGGGGACGCGCGTCTATCCGAAGAACAGAGCTGGCGGTGGTTCCCGCCGACAGAACGAGCAGGGGGCTGGACGCGCGGGCTGCGTCTCAGCTCCCCTACCCACGGGACAATGGAGGAGGTAACAACTAGCTACATTTTAGCAAGCATATACACTTAAAAATCCACACATACTGAATGTGTTTAAAGTAAGAGCTTGAACAAATAGCCAGAATTCATCATTTTAACCACAGATCATAGTAAAATAAATTCAACTAAAATAAAAAAGTTACATCAACATTTGGTATGCCTGATTCAGAGGTCTGTTCAGTAAGTGTTGAGTGGAGTCGGGTGGACATTTGAGTGAAGCTGCGGAAGCCCACTTGACTAAATTTGTCTGTAACAGATAATACTAACACATGCAGTCATGCTAACACCAATGTACACACACTGTGTACCTTGGGCAATGTCTTCAGATTCCTCCGGTGTGGCTCTGTGGAGTAGGCCGCTTCCCTGGCCTTGAGGTGCTGAGACGCAGCATCCGGCGGCGCAGTTGCAGAATCCTGAACTCCATGTCGAGTGGCGCAAATGAGCTGCAACTACAGGGGGCATGTCCAACCAGTACAGAAGCATTCACATTGGTGGGGATACAAAGATGGACATACCTGGCCAATCCTACTCAGCAAGAGTCAATTAACTGTGAGAAACTGGCTACCTGCAGCATTATTAAAACTCTGCTAACCCTCACTGCATTGCTTGAGTATTGCGAAGCTGGACCACCTATCTACATGCAGTTACCAACCTCTCGCTCTATGACCTCGTCTTGTTAATCCTTTGCAATTCTGTGCTACGTACTCTTTGACTGATTATTGACATTTTGGTCTGGTTTTTGGACTGCCTGCTACTGTGTCTACACCTTCTGCCTTAAAACTCCCATACTAACCTCCCCCCACACAGGGCCGGCCCAAGACATAATAACGACTGGGGCGAAGTTTAATTAAGAGTTCTGGTGTCAACCTCCTCATGAGACAGTTGAGCGTACTGAATGACCAATCCTACCCATGCCCTCCTTCATACAATAGGATAGGAAACTCAACATTTAAAACTCAACAATATGTCAGATTTTAGTGAGCAGAGAATTGAGTTACATTCTTGAAATGTTGTGGGGTTAGGGCTGTAAAGTTACTTCTGATAGCTCAAACCAGTGGAAGTTTGCATTGCCCCAAAGCTAGTCAGCAAAACTGTTAAGACATAATTGTGTGAGATATTATATCAGAGCCCTACATGAAGAGGGTTACTGTTTATTGGTCATACACTCAGCGTATTAATTGACTCTCTGTTGAGACACAACTCTGTACCACTGATGAGAACGCAGCAAAGGTTTAGGCTAATTTGAACCTGATCGCTTCAAACAACCTTCCCTACGCTGAACGTTAAATTGTTTCCATCATGTTAACAAGCCCCTCCAAATCTGGACAAACAGGATGTTCTTTTGTATTGGTTGGAGAGGAACTTGTTTTCTAAAAGCCTGTTGTTGCCTTTCCTCAGACAAATAACATATAATCAAACAGAAGGTATTTAGCTTGGCTTGGCACCTCTGCTTTTGTTCTTTTTCAGACCTCAGACTGTACTGGGCATTTTGATTTTCTGTCCCAGAGGAAGACACTCTGTACTGGCACAACAAACTTCATGTTATAACAGGAGGCACAGAACCCATAGTACAATAAACAAATCAATAGCTATAAAATAGCACGGCTTGCTTTAAAACCAAAATGCAATATGGACCGCAAGTCTGCTAAATGGACACAAAATCAAAGGAAATCTTTCATTTTAGAACTAAATGGTGAACCTTTGCTAGAACTGTATGTATCTCAGTAAATTCTACCCAAAATGCACTAATGTATCACCTGCTCTATCAGTGGCATTGCCATTTGTGAATTTACTGACAATCAGTGTAAATACAGTTCTCTGTAAAAATTAATAGTTGGGTAGATTCAAGTCTGTTCACGAAACTTTATTATTAGGTAGGTACAAAATTGTGTATTTCATGTGGCCACAAAAACTGAATATTATTGTCTGCCTTTAAACCCTTATGCAAAGTAAAAAGGTTTTTCTGTCAGTAATGAATAATTTAATTGGTTGTCAATTCTGCATTTAATAGCCAGAGTTGCATTTTAACCCAGCTTAAAATCTGTGTGTATGAGACAGTCCAAGGGCCTTGTTCTAAGATGCTTGTTTCGTCCCTTGGATCTGCTTTTAAACTTGTTAGACTCTTAGTTTTCTCATCTGCTGCCCCTTAAATGTAAATGCATATGTCTTCCTCCCCCCACAGGCTGCAGCACAGGGGATACAGCGGGACCGCGGGAAGAACAAGCAGCTTAAGCCCCACAGGGACGGATTTCAGTACAAAGGATGTCGATAATGATAGGTGCAGTTGCAGATGTGCTCAAATGGCATCTGGAGGTACAAATATCCCACATTTATCACAGCAATTGTTATCTGTGCTATCCAGGCCATTTATGTGTCTGTGTGTACGTGTGTATATACATATACATATATATATATATATATATATATCAGTATTAACTGAGAATAGGGTTATCTAGTTAAAATGGCAATTTTATTCTTCAAGATTACAGTGGACTATACATTTTATTTCATTAAAATAAATTGTTTGCTACAAATATATATATATATATATACCTTAATAAATGTGCATTCTTCTGTAGGTTGGTGGTTTGATGCCTGTGGCCCTTCCAATCTAAATGGCATCTATTATCCCGGTCCTCCTAGTACAGCCAAGTATAATGGCATTAAATGGCACTATTGGAAGGGGCCGAGCCATGGTCTGAAGACTGTCAGTATGATGATTCGCCCTGAAGACTTCTGAGGAATGAGTGATTGAGCTTCAATAGTCTTTGCGGCTATTGCTATTACCCAGTCACCCGGCAAGAAAGAAGTCTGGATCTAAGACTAGAAATCTAATGCCCGTGATCTCATTGGGTTCTTATCCTCCTTGTCAATTTACACTTTACTGATTCTTTGGGCTAATCTGGACGTGGACGATAACAGATTAAAGCATATGACAATTTATATCCCACTTCTGGAAATACATGACTAGAGAACAATACTACTGGTCTTTTACATGAATGTAATTTAATCAGTATAAGAATTTCTATTATCATAAATGACCACAAATTATTAAATGATGGACTCACAAGACGGATACAAAGGTCCCCTTTTTAACCAGGACGCAAAGATTCCATTCTAAAGTTTAGGTTGGGAAATAGGGCACCTACTGATGTCTTACAAATGAGCCTACAAGCTTTTCACTGGACCACATCTGGCATCTAGTTGGACAATATAAACTTTACCACAAGCAAGTGCTTGTTTCAGTAGTTACCTATACACTCCTGTCTTATGTAACCAATGGTCCTTATCTGAGCCTCTTTGTGGCCACAATGATTTTGACATGACTAAAATCAAGACCTTCAATATTTGTATCACTTAATACTATTTTTAGATTGAATTTTATACATCTCCTCGGAGAGAATATATCATCCCTACTGTATCTCATGGAAAGGACTTGAATAGTCGAGGTATTACTTCTGTGTCTTATTCATACATGACACGGATGTTAATGCACATCTGCAGTCCACATGGACATGTTGTCCCTTTGCCTTGGGCTACATATGCTCAAGTGGCCATAAAAGAGTGTGATGCATAAGGATACACTTTAATTATGTCATGGCTGTCCATGAGATAAACATGTCTTTAAAATGTATGTTCTAAATGCTATAATTGGATAATTTGGAACTACTAAGCTACTGTGTTTCCAAACATGTCAAATGGATACCTATATTAGCATGGATGGTAACCAGCAGTGGTAAATGTGTAACCTGAGTTTTTAATAAATAATGTCATGGCTTTTTGATACATGTAAGTACTGAAAAAATAATGTTACACATTTACTAGAGGTTGTTTAAATTGGTTTTACAATGGCTTGTGTTTAATTATAGCAAATAAGTTACTGTTTTAACATCTTTATTAATATGTTAATACTATATATGTTAGGTACAGAATCCAACCTGTCACCAGTCCACCACATGGAATGATTGGACAGGAATAGTGTCAAAAAATTATGAAGAGATATCTCAAACCCCATGTTTTCATATTAGCCAGTAAACCAATATACAGATGTTTACTTTGCTGCTTCTTTTTGTGTGATGTGTCACAATAAACGTGTAATTCAGAAATATTTTTTTTCAAAATAGTTTAAATATTTAAAACTAAAGCAGTAAACAAAAAATATTTGACAGATGTTTCCTGTCTTAAAAAAAAATGCAGAGAGAACAACTATGCCGCACACTGAGAGATTCACATGTCCCTCTTTGAGAGGTACAGTCCCCACTTTGGGACCCCAATCTACCTGCCCTGTTTCTTCTAGTAATGTCCCTCTTTTCTAGGAGCTCACGTTGTTTGGTGATTATAATGGTATCATACTTAGGTACAGCACTAAATGGTAAATTAATGTATAAATAAATAGCAAAGAATATGTTTATAGATATAATTGTATAAATAAAATAAGTTTCCAATTTGTAACTTGCTCAATTGCATTTCAGCAGGCCACAATGTCTCACAAAAAGTCCCAAGCCATGCCACCAACCACATCCTCTGAAGTGTCGCTTTTTTCATGTCATATGTTGGAAGTCATTCTAACAAAAGTAAATTCTATATATTGCTAATCGGTCTAATGATAATATGATTTTATTGTTAAAAAAGTAATCCGTATTAGTAGAACTACAGAGCTTTGGGGTCAGAGTGCACATGAAGTCTTGATATTTCAGGATGTCTGGCAGATCTGACTTCATTGGATTCGGATGTAGTGCTTCAATAATACGCCTTAGGGGACCAGACCTTGTGCATCTGCTCTTATTTTAGTATACTGCTGAAGGCCAGTGGTTGATTTCACACACATTACAGTAATGTGCCTTTAAACAAAAGTGTCCCTCTTTGGCCATTTAAATTGTTGGAAAGTAATAAAACAGAAATACTAGCATAAAGCAAGGGCCACTTTCCGATTTAGCAAATCCATCATATTCAGGGAAGGTAACAATATTCTTTATGAAAGACATTTTACTAAATGCCCCATAAGCAATGACTTGACCTCAAGGTCATAAACAGTGGTGTCAGAGTATGGACACTTTGCCTACTCCTGGTCATATTACAGTTACTTGTGTACACACAGACCAGAAGGTGATTATATGCCAACAAATAATTAGGATTCTTCTTCTTCTCACTACCCTAATAAGCAACAGCATCAGACAGGTAAGTACCGTGGACAGGAAGAATGAGCAGTGGTAGGTGGTCTGGGTTTTAAACACGGGACCCTCATACATAGTTCAAAGTCAAGAAGGCATCCATGTTTGAAGTCTATTAGTAACAATGTCTTTTCAGGAAGTTACTAAAAGGTTCCTATTATGCAGATCAGTTTCCTGTCAATGAGGCTGTCTGTGAATTGTGCATGCCTTTTATGTTGGGTGGGTGTGATGTAACATCATGTAATACAGTGTCAAAGGTCTTCACATCATGTGGTTGGACAGTGCCATGACATCACACACATGCCCATAAACACGCATATACACACACACCGCCCTTACACTCCCCTGCCTTTACACACACATATAGACACACCAGCTTACAAACACACAAATACCTACACTGCTTATCCCGGCGCGCTGCATAATTTCCCGGCGCATAGTGATTAGGGAGCAGGTAGCCAAGGTGCTGTCTCCGGTCCTGTGGTCGGTGAGCGGACTACCGCTCGTGGTTCACGGGCACCTGAGAAACTTTCACGTTCACTCCGTGCCGGCGGCGGGCAAACCAACCACCACCGACACGGGAGAAGGAAGATCGGTTCAGGGAACTCCTTGACGGGCAAATCAAAGATTGCCCGTCAATGCAGGAGTTCCCGAAAGGGAAGGTTGGAGATTTAAAAACCCTTGCTGTGCTTCTCACAGGCACTCTGTTGTGGTCTTTATCTATGTTCCTGTGTTTGCTGCTGATTCCTGTTTATTTGACCCTTGCCTGCCTGACTTCCCATTTGCCTAGTGATTCTGTGCTTCTGCTCGTGTTACCTGTGTACCGAGCCAGCTTACCTGACTACCTGCTCCTGTGTACTGACGCGGCTTACATGACTACCTGCTCCTGTGTACCGACCCGGCTTACCTGACTTCCTACTCCTGTGTACCGACCCGGCTTACCTGACTACCTGCTCCTGTTTACCGAACCGGCTTACCTGACTACCTGCTCCTGTGTACAGAACCGGCTTACCTGACTACCTGCTCCTGTGTACCGACTCGGCTTACCTGACTACCTGCTCCTGTGTACCGACCCGGCTTACCTGACTACCAGTTCCTGTGTACCTTTATATTTACTCAGTACTTACCTTCTATCTGTGTTCACGGAGGCTGTCTCACTGTTGGGATCATCTAAGTCCTGGATTACCGCTGTTGGGGCTTCTCTCTATACAGCAGTTTTATAGGCAGAATAACTCTTGCGGTGAGTACCTCAAGTGTAACAGACGCAACACACATGGGCGTAGGAACCAGGGGGGACAGATCCTCTCCAGTAACTCATGCGGGGGGACCGATAATGAAAAAATCTCCCCCCAGGGCCGTAGGATTCCCCCCAATAGAAACGCCGCAGGAGGAGAGAGAGGGGTGCCGAGCGGTCGTTTTCAGCAACCGCTCGGAGTCCTTCTGTCTCCTGTGCTCCCTGCCGCCACCTGCCTCAACGCTGCCCCGACTGCAGTTGTAGGAACGTGAGGTGTCTGTCTCGGTGCCGGCGCTTCATGCTGAAGCCGCGTGTATCGCGGCAGTGCAGCGAGACAGAGGCCTTCCGCTCCCACCACAGGACTGCAGGGTATGTGAACTAAAAAGGGGGGAAGGGAGAGGGTAGCTAGTGAGAAGGGGGGTAGGAAGAGGGTAGCTAGTGAGAAGGGGGTAGTGAGAGTAGCTAGTGAGAAGGGGGCAGGGAGAGGGTAGCTAGTGAGAAGGGGGTAGCTAGTGAGAAGGGGTAGGGAGAAGGTAGATAGTGTGAGAAGGGGGGTAGGGAGAGGGTAAATAATGTGAGAAGGGGAGAGGGGTAGATAATGTGAGAAGGGGGAGAGGGGTAGATAGTGTGAGAAAGTGTGAGAGGGCTTAGATAGTGCGAGAAGGGGGAGAGGGGAAAGATAGTGAGAGAAGGGGGAAGAGAGGGTAGATAGTATGAGAGATGGGGAGAAAGTGGGGATCTGATGGGGGAAAATGCTGCCTCCCCCCCCCGATTTTTAGGGGTTCCTACGCCCATGGCGACACAAGGTCTAAAGTGACAGACCTCGCGGTCCCTAATGTTGGGCCGGTTAGAGATTGTGGTGGATGGTGGATGATCGTAGGATGCTTCCCATGATAAAGAAAAACCAAATCACAACATCCAACCAAGTGAAGAACACTTCTCAGGCGGTAGGCATATCATTATAGAAGTCTACCATAAAAAGAAAATTTCACAAGAGCAAAATCAGAGGGTTCACCACAAGGTCCAAACCATGTGTAAGCGTCAAGAATAGAAAGGCCAGATTAGACATGGTGATGTCCATGTGTTCCAGACTTCAAGAAGTCATTGCCTGCTGAGGATTCTCCACAAAGTATTAAAACCGAACATTTTATCTATGGCCGTGTTGATTTGTCCAATTACTTTTGAGCCCCTGAAATTAGGGGACTGTGTATGAAAATGGTTGCAATTGCTAAGCATTTCATACGATATTTTTATTGAACCCCTTGAAGATGAAAGTCTGCATTCCAATTGCATCTTGGTTGTTTCATTTCAATTATGAAGATTATGTAAGTGTCCAAAATACTTCCAGACCTAACTGTATATATATATATATATTAAAATAAGCAGAATGCGATAAACCAAGAACCCCTCTGTCCCTCCTTTCCTTCGCTGATGTCACTTTTTTGTATGCTGGGCATGAGTGCATCACAGACATCAGCAACCCCAAAAGTTAAAATAACGTGTACATAAACAGCCCAAAATGTGCTTTTTGTGCTTTCTGGAATTGTTATTCTCGTCTCCAAGATGCAATATATAATTCACATGGCGCCATCTGATGTTACAACGTGAAACTGCACATACACTTTTTGATGGGACTTTAGTGAAATAAACGATATGAAACTTTTACATTTTCTAAGAAAATATACAAAAACAATCTCAGGTACCATTATTAGGAAATTCTAATTGCACATTACTCACATAGCTACTTTAAGGAAAAGAGCCTCAGTCCGTCTCTAGTCGACTACTAACGATCTTGGGAGTTGTAGTTCAACAATAACTTGCCAGCTGTTTACTGGCAGCTGGCAGACTTCTTGTTAATTACACACAGGAAAACTACATTTCCCAAAATCCTTGGCGTGTTGTAAGGCAGTAGGAAGTTAAGCAGTAAGTTAAGAGAATCTGTTATCTGGAAGCATATTTCATATTTCTCTTGGGTAGAATTACTACAAAATTGTGTTATATTTCTATTATTATTATTTTTTGTATGAATGCCATTTCATGTATTATTTTATATTTAAAACGAACCCATATTACTAGATAAGGTTCTTCTTTATTGTGAAATACTAAACATAAGGCTAGAAGGTAAATCACATTATTTTTCAAAAGCTGTAGAGTGAACTTGGAGTTCCTTCTCTTAGTTTTAAAGATCAAATACTAGCCTTTGTCTGACTTTTCGTGTAAAGGTTTGTATTTATGTCGCCAAATCTTAATAGTTGTCCCGCATCTCATACTAATTCAATCCAGTGCTTTGTAAATATTAAACATAGTCCTTCACATACACCTTGCCAGCCGCTCATCCGTGAGCAGGTAACACTAGACAGAACATTTACTAGTAAGACACAAACTCCATTAAAGCAAGGCCTTCACTGAAGCCATGTACCTGAATTCTAAACAATGGTAGCCATCCTACCTGGACTAGCGTGACATGCAGTCTGTGATCGTAGATCTAAATTTCAAAGATAAAAATATGCAATATATGCTGTTGTTTGTGTTGCCCAAATGTGTGGATCTGTGAAATGTTCCTTTTTTAGGTGCAGAGTACAAAGATGATGACTTCTGCATTATTATCTTATGGCTGCTATTGAAGTCAGAGTGTCAGACATGGGTCAGGCTAACATCCTGAATGTGGTGATAGTACTGATAAACGCCGTCATATGCCATGGACAGCAGTATCCGTTCATGGACCCCTCGCTGCCATGGGATCAGCGTGTCAAAGACCTGATAGGACGTCTAACTCTTGAGGAGATGGTGCTGCAGGTAACACAACGCTCAATAGATTTCCCTACCATTTTGCTTCTGTTGCAGTTATTAAAATCTTAATAATCAGATAAGATATCAATTTGATGGTCTAGCTTGTTCCTTTTCTTTCCTGTATTTTTCATATTTTTTTTTTATAAATGCCATTATACATAGGCAACTATCCATTATGTTGGCTGGGGTCCCTAACAAGTCCTTCTTCAAAGCAGATAATCCTAACATCAGTACTGCGTAGTTAATAGACAATAATATGCAAGAACTAGTGGGTAAACTTATGTTCTGACTTTCCTTTCAACAAATAGATATGCCTTTTTCTCAACTAATTAAAAAAATGTTACTGAGGGATTGACTTTTCATCTTGCAGTTGGCAAGAGGAGGTGCTGGCAGGAATGGGCCGGCTCCTGCTATCCCGCGACTTGGGATAAAGCCTTATTCCTGGAATACAGAATGTCTAAGAGGAGATGTTCAAGCACCGGGCTGGGCAACATCCTTCCCCCAGGCTTTAGGATTGGCTGCATCCTTCAGGTATCCAAAATCTACATAACAGACAATCATTTCTCAAGACCATCTACTCTATAGCTGTCTGTTAGTCATTGTAGATTTGGGGAAAACTATGGTCTGTAATGCATTTTAAATTACCCTGGGTCTTATGGGAATACAAGTTTCCACTCACTGTAGTTTTGCACCACTGACTGGCAGGCACAGAACACTTTTAGTTATGATTTTTTTTATTTTGTTATGTGCTATATTTCATAGTTGTATTAAGTGTACAGAGCTGTGAGGGCGCCATTTTGCCACATATGTATGTATTTGTACTTTTTTCTTGCTGACTACAGAATGGTAAAGTAAGGTGAGCCCTTGTTTTAACATATGATAATAATATTGATTTTGCACTTTTTTTGTATTGACTGCATATTAAAATATTATCCTACTAACCCAGTTGTTGTCATTAGTCCAGAGCTGGTTGCCCGAGTGGCAAATGCTACTGCTACGGAAGTCAGAGCCAAGCATAACTACTTTATGTCTGTCGGGAACTATGATGACCATACAGGGCTCAGCTGCTTCAGTCCTGTCATTAACATCATGCGGCATCCATTGTGGGGAAGGAACCAGGTGAGCGTTACCGGCCTGTTTTTGTACGTGTGGGCCCACAAAGCCCAGATAAACACTTTCTTTATTGATTGTGTTTTGAATGGCTGAAGGGCAAGTCAGGCAATGGTGGCACGCTTAAAGGCTGCTTCCACACTCTTATTGTTTTTGACTGCATCTAATAGGCTTTTCACAGAACCCTTTAAGCCCCTGAATACTTTGGGCTTTGGGAACAGTGTTTCATTTTGACTGCCTCCTGGTCTGTTCTTTTCCATTTTTTTAATCCTACCCACTCAATGTGTATTATTACTTATTGTTTTATATAGCACTGTACAATGGCGATTCCATCACATGGATTCCATGTGATGGATTCCAGTTTACATATCACTTTACAACTAAAACTGGTTGGACGAGCCAGTTCAATGATGCAGTGGTCACCCCTTTTGACTGAGGTTTGATCCATAGTCATTTCCTTGACAATTCTTAATGCAAAGTGGATCAGTAAGAAGGAACGTTCCATTGGTGGCCATGGTGACTGCACTACTTCTGCTGTGTTTCTCTAAAATTGTCCCTTTTTGTACTCTAGTCTCATCATGAACCGTAGTATTTCTCCTAAAGGACATTTTCCACTGTACTGAAAACCTGTTACCGTCTTTCATATTCAGGAAACCTATGGGGAGGACCCTTATTTAAGTGGAGTCCTTGCAACAGCTTTTGTCAAGGGATTACAGGGAAATCATCCGCGTTATGTGAAGGCCAATGCAGGATGCAAGCATTTTGATGTTCATGGGGGCCCAGAAAATATCCCAGTTTCACGGTTTAGCTTTGATGCCAAGGTATGGTGGTTTATTTGTGGGATTTCTCTTTCTTTGTTCAGTCTGTGACCATTCTTGCTTCTTCGTGTTAAATTCTAAAACAGCAGAAATATCAAGCTGCCACATACGATGTTTTAAATTGCCACCTTACCTTAATACTTTTGTAATCGTGGCTTTACAGAGGATCCTATCTCTCTAGGGCTATCTCTCTAATTGTTTCTGTTTTGACTTGACCTTGTGTGACTTAAGGACAATATCAGCCCAATACATACCTATAATGTGATAAATACTACAAAGCTAATCATTATCAGCGCTAATTTTACTGTGTGCTGCACCGATGAAAAATGTTTCGTTTTTTTAATTGATAACCAAAATCGGACATTCAAACTACGTTGCAAATTGACATTGAGAAAAGTAAAATGAACTGTTTAGATCAACTTTCTTGAGAGAGAGATTCATTTTTGCTGTGGTTCTATTCTAGAAGGCAGGAGTGATATTAGGCCGCCAGCCAGCCCAAAGTTAAAGGTCATGCAACACATGCAGAGCTTCGACTTGTTGGTGATGAAATGGAGTTAATGTTCATTGCCCCTTTCAGTAGATTGCCAATGAACAGACTTGTATAGAAAAATGTCGGTTTTTCGGACATTTGTGAAGTACCCCTCCTTCCCTTACCCTTTTTCTTTTATTTACCTTAGAAGATGCATATGAAATGTATGGAGTGGCAAGTCCAGTTACTGTCAACTGATTTCATGATTAACAGACGTGCAAAGTGCACAGTCAGGTTTTTATTACCAATGGCCAGGATAGGTGAGGTCACAGTGAAGGACACCATGATGTTGGCTACATTTTTAATGTGCAGTAGTACTAATGAAGGCTTCTTACATTATGATATAGGTACTGGAAAGAGATTTGCGAATGACTTTCCTACCGCAGTTTCATGCATGTGTGCAAGCTGGGACCTTTAGTATTATGTGCAGCTATAACAGGTTGGTATGATGAACCATTAGATAGTCGAAATTGAACTTAGGGATGCTTGATGCATTGTTAGTTCCTCTAAGGTTTAGAAAGTCTGGACAAAGTATGTTCGGTTGTACTCATGAAAGAATGAGCTGAACAGTATGATTCTATTGTATTTTATTACTTGTAATATTTGTAATAGTTTTCAATAATTATAATACTACATTATGACAAATATTTTTTATTATTATTAATACTTGTAATATTGCGTGGATTGCTCTATTTTTATTCAAAGTGGTTTGTGCCATCTCTATATTTCTAGATTGACCCAGAGTCCGTGTTTACAAAAACATGCTGTTTTTTCTTCAGTGTCAATGGGGTCCCAGCTTGTGCCAACAAGAGGTTGCTGACAGACATCTTGCGCTCTGAGTGGGGGTTTCAGGGCTATGTAGTAAGCGATGAGGGTGCTGTTGAATTTGTTATGTTGGCGCACAGATACACAAGCAGCTTTCTGGAGACAGCCGTTGGTGAGTTTTGAAATGGAATAATAGTGGTTGAGCCTTGACAGGTGAAGCAGACAGCCAAGTGTCCGAGAGATCACAAAAGAGATGAATTCCCCATATTGTTTGCATTTGTATATCTCTTGTTAGCTTATCTGTGTACTTGCTAAAATCTGTATATTTTCCATGTGGGCAGAAAATAGTTTTACATGTCATTAAACTACAGGTAGGTATTGGATTGCAAAAGTATGGGTTTCAGAAAGGTACCTGTTTCCTTCTACAACCAATCATGTCTGCAAGCCTTATGGATAAATTGTATTGTGCTAAAACCATGTCGATGACATTCGAGGGAAGAGAGGACAAAAAATATTTAATTTGTTTCATAGCCTGAACGTGTGTGTTTTTGTGTTGTCATAGCAACTCTGAATGCTGGTTGTAATCTGGAACTATCCATCAATCTGGCAGACAACGTCTTCATGCAAATTAAAGATGCAGTGGTGGATGGTAACATCACAATGGAGGTAAGGGAATGGATTTTGCCTTCCATGTATTTTCACACACACAAATCTAACTGATAGTATGTGATTTGCAGAACTATTTGCAAATAAAAACTTTTAACAGTAATGTATATATTGAAAATGTCTACAGTCATATACAAAATCAGTATACACAGGGCTGCGACAACTAATCAATAAAATTGATAATTATCAATAATAAAAGTCGTTGCCAACTAATTTCATTATCGATTAGTTGAACCAAATTTATCGAATATAAGATGAGGGTTTTTTCAGAGCAAACACTAAGATCCAGCTCACCATAGAAGCCCCAGCGGAAGTATCGGCCAGGAGCAGCCGGTGGTCTGTGCGATGCGAGGAGACGACCTCCGCTGCTGCCGGCACTTCCACTGGGGCTTCTATGATGGAGCACCGGCGTCTCATGACCTTCCAGTGCTCAGTCATAGAAGCTCCAGCGAAAGTGCCGACCAGCAGCAGAGCTTTGTCTATGCGCATCCCACAGCTGTTCACCAGGCATATCTTGGGGGGCACAGTGGCATATAGGGGGTTATACGGCATATCAGTGGGGCACAGAGGCAAATCAGAGGGTACAAGGCATATCTGGGCTATAAGGCATATCAGAGGGCACAGTGGGCTATCAGGGGGGTATAAGGCATATCTAGGGAGGACGGAGTGGCATATCTGGGGGTGTAAGGCATATCACGAACACGCCTCTCTCTACTGTATTATGATAAACGACAAACTGAGCAAATAGTCCAAACGATAGCTTGCTTGCTCTTTATTATTATTATTATAGGGGTGGTTTATTATGCATCAGTGGGCTTTATTGGCAGTAAAGTGAGGTTAAGCGTAGATGTTGAAGTAAAACAGCTAAACTCCCGGGGCACAAATTAAGAAATCGCATTGAGTCTAATAAGATCAAATGAAAACTGATGTTGCTCAAGTTGTTGCCACAACAGAAGCTCATTATAGCAAATATGATATTGTTGCTAATAATGCACATCAACCAATATAGTCAAGTTCTTAAAAATTAAATTTTTCTTTCAAATAGTGGATTTTAATATATGTAATCAGAAGTCAATCCTATTGAAGTTCATGTGGAGTGGTAAAATAAAAAGGGAACTCCCAAGTAATTTAGCACATAAAAGTAACCTTTAGTGGCTTCTTGTTTTAATGTTTAGGCAGGTAGCTGAATCTAAAACTCCACTTTCTCATTAACGTTATGATGGCAGGAATGTTTTGACACTGATTTATTAAATGAAATTCTTTCTATTTGTTTTAAGACTGTAAAAGAAAGACTGTATCCATTGTTTTACACCCGTATGCGACTGGGAGAGTTTGATCCACCAGACATGAATCCGTACAGCTCCTTGGACTTAAGTTCTGTTCAGAGTCAAGAACACAGAGACCTTGCCATAGAGGCTGCTGTCAAGAGCTTTGTCCTGCTGAAGAATCACTTGGAAATTTTGCCCCTAGATTTGGAGAAAATCAGAGGGAAAAAGATAGCGGTATGGTGTATTGTATTTTTGGATGTTTTTTTTATCATGTACAGGGCCGATTGAACCAAATCTCTGATAAAAAAAAACAAAACAAAAACGTGTGCAAATCCAGATAGAAACAAATCACCTTATTGAGGAATGTATGCACACACAGTTATACATGGACATACAGCTGTAGGCATTGATATGCATGTAACTTAATTACCTACATGTAATTACCTAAACGTGTGCTACTGATGTACCCAAAGTCTTAATTAAATACATAGAGACACTGGAATACCAGACAATAGAACAGTATGTACCGTATTGACTCGAATATAGGCCACACTTTCCCCCCCCCACTTTAAGTCTTTAAAGTGGGGGTGCGGCCTATATTCGGGGTCTAGCGCCCGACGCCCGGGACATACAGTCCCGGGCGCTGGGCAGGCAGCAGGGTTAGGAGACAGATCCCGCGCAGGGGTGCAGGGGACCTGTATCCTACTCTCCGATACGCTGAGACAGCTTCCCCTGCCGGCACTTCCCACGGGGGGAGTGCCGGCACGGGAGATTTCTAAGCGCATCGCGCAGGCGTTCACTGGCAGTGGCGATGCACGTAAACAGCCTCCGCTGCCGGCACATCTGCACGATGTGCTTTAACAATCTCCCTTGCCGGGAATTCCCACAGGGGGAGTCCCAGCAAGGGAGATTTTAAAGCACATCTTGTAGACGTGCCGGCAGCAGAGGCTGTTTATGCTCGTATCCCCGCTGCCGGCGAACGTCTGCGCGCACAATCTTTCTTGCCGGTACTTCCCACGGGGGATTGTTTGTGTGCTGCCCTTAGTAAACCAAGTATACAGATATTTTGTTTTTCTTGAACCAGCGTCATTCCCTGGGAAGGAATTAAGTTAGCTGGATGCCAAATTCCCTAGTCTCATGTTAAACAAAACTGCTCTTTTATTACTTATGTTAAAATAAGAGCTTTAAGTATGGTGCAGGGTTTTACAAAGAACAATGCCAAGTAACAATGGCATGCAGCACGACATCAATACAGCAATGTGGAAACTGGCAACTGAGGAGGTCAGCTGGTGGTGTCCAGACCACAATCAACTTGTGAAACACAAAGATAGGATTTGGGACCCCTTGTAGAAAAATTAAGAAACTCTTTCATTTGTTCAAATGTCCCTTCAAAGATTATTTGAACGAAACCCGGTGAGGCAAAATGCCTTAGGTGTGGCTAAAAACACCTTATAGAAGGCATATTATTTTAGATAATATTGGAATATTATTTTAGACAATATTATAGGTCATTT
The DNA here is from genome assembly GCA_009364415.1 of Spea multiplicata. Classification (NCBI taxonomy): domain Eukaryota; kingdom Metazoa; phylum Chordata; class Amphibia; order Anura; family Pelobatidae; genus Spea; species Spea multiplicata. Next base: position 67,710 of record VKOC01016758.1, on the reverse strand, counting down.
GAGGAAGATAAAATATTAAAGGAACGAGTAGTTTTTAGAGTTTGCCCTAAATTCCTCTGAATTGTGATGAATAGTTCTTAACCTTTAAAATGAATAGTTCTAAATCACAGTGATTGAGAAAACAAAAATCATAGCCTATAGGTAGTTTTAATAAACTTGTTTAATAATGGTAAAATCAGGCCTACTTTATTGACTATTTTGATTATTATTGACTTTATTGATTATTACCAACTCAAGTGTTGATGATGTTCTTATCATTCCTTTGTAAAAGGTAATTGGACCTTTCGCTGATGACCCTAAAGGACTCTTTGGAGACTATGAACCCAACCCAGATCCTCAGTATATCTTCACACCAAGGTAAAAAAAAAAAAAAAAAATGATGTCACCATGGAACCACATAGTTATAGTGTATTAAATGCCTTCAATTTACCCTGTAAATACAGAAAGCTGTCACATTAACAGTGCATGCATGTGTGCTCAAAGACCGGAAGTATGCCTGTAGGATCAGAGTACTTTGCAGTTGTGTATTTCTTTACACTATCCTTGCAGTCTTATTTCTGACATGGCTCAGTTTACATTGTAAGCAGCTGCTTCTGTAGCTCTCTAACATCCATATATGTTATTGTATGACAGTAAATTGTGAAGTAAGTGGAGCTGTATCAAAATTAGGTACAGTATGGGTGATAGTGGTTCAGGGTTTAATTAAATGTCTCCCACTATGGCCATGAAAAATTGTCCCTCCAGGGACGTGCTTCATGTTGCCCTCATGTCATTTAGGGTATAATTACTTAGCATGTTGTGTTGATCTGTCTGGTTATTCTTTAGGGGTGGTCTTGAAATGCTTCCAGTAAATGTGAGCTTCGCTGGAGGATGCAATGATGCACAGTGTAAAAAGTACTCCCCCGATGAGATAAAGGCATTGGTGCAATCTGCTGACATCACCATAGTGTGCCTTGGTACCGGTAAGTCAGCACCAATCACAAAGTGACATCATGGAGTAAAGCGCTGCGTAAATTGTTGGCGCTATATAAATAAAAGATAATAATAATAAGTACCAGGGTGAAAGATGTCTGTTCTCGCATACAGTATCATAAGAAATAACAAAAGAAAGACAATATGATAATTATGTTGTACATATCTGATAAAATTAGGATTGAGGAAAATAATATAAATATTATTAGATATTATATTTCTCCAAAATATTTTTAATTGGTTTTTGGTACAAGGTGGACAACACAATATAGCACAATGTTTCTCCATGCCTCTTGCAAAATAGTAGGCATTACTGGAGCAAGAACCTACATAATTTTGAGTGCGTGTCATACGGCGGTATACAGAAAACAAGGTGTTACACTAAAGGTATACAGTGGACTATTAGTGTATATCAGAATTGCTTTACATAGCTTATGTTTCACAACTCATTACATATCATAACAAGGAAGAAACAAAACTTATGGTATAACATAACATCTTAATGGCTAGTGATGCGGACAAGGAGTATCTTATAACACCTAGACTTGACAGTCCGTGTATCCGCCTACCCCCCATTCTCTTTGCCTCTCTCCTAATGTCCTAAAATATAAAGAACCACAGATGAATGACAAGGTTCCACTATTTTAAGGTCCTCCACAAGACATCAAGTCTGTGCAGAGTCTAAAAGAAATATTTCCACTCCTCTCCTCTCTTACAAACAATTCCCAAACCTTTGAAAGAGCTTTTAAACTTGTGCACACACATAGTACCCCTGACGCATAAAGACCTACAACATAAAATATTTGCCTCCTCATTGAGTCTGCAGTGCCAAGTATCTTCTTAACATGACTTTTCCTGATATATCAGGTGTCGCTGTAGAGACTGAAGGTAAGGACCGATCTGACCTATTGCTACCGGGCCACCAAGCCGACCTTCTGAAGGATGCTGTAGCCTTAGGTAAGTTAATTTAATTTTTTGCTGCTGCTATCTTCTAGACATCTTACAAAAACAACCATAAAGTCCAAGTTCATCAACCTTCACTCAGTACTATGATGAATTCATCACAACCTGAGCCCTCAAAAAATACATTTGTTGCTGCTAAAGTTGGAATGTCCTGGAACTTGGGTCACTAGTTTTGGAAACAATTGTATAATTAGAATAATAAGGGTGGAGAATACAAAATATAAATGAATGACACCACAGAATGTCCAATACAACAGTGTCCCTATGCAGCAGGTATTGCTCTGCTTTGATCATCATAAGACACGGTCCTCTGCATTTGCTAGGGTTTTGGTAGTGATCAAAAGAGGGGCATCTAAAGGTAAAAGAAAGGAAATCATTTTTGGAGGTTTATTATAGGTAAAGTCACTTGCACATGACAGCAGGTTTACAGTAACAGTTTGTACATAGAGACATTGCCTTCCTTTTTTAATTCTTAACATTTTAATATTTTTAAATCTGGAAATTGTATTTAAAAAATAAGCAGTGTTGAACAAATCTGTTAAAGATTAATTGATCATGTAATCCGCCAGCTGGAGGGCACCCGGTTATCTTACTCTTATTTAATGCTGGACCGCTGGATGTTTCATGGGCCCAGAGCAGCGACGGTGTACACGCCATCTTGGAGTGCTTCTTTCCTGCGCAAGCTGCTGGTGTTGCAATTGCTAAAACCTTAGTGGGGGCTGATGGAGCAAACCCTGCAGGCAGACTGCCAGCCACATGGCCAGCTGGAATGGAACAGGTGAGACACAGCGTCACCATTGTTTCAATAGGAAATACAGTCAATCTGAAATATTTCAAAAAAAAAAATAGAATAATCTTGATATCTGTGGTTTAATGTTGTTCTTTTAAGGTGCCTGCCATGGACAATTACACTATGGAAGGCCGGACATACCGTTATTATGGCAAACAGGTGCCTCTTTATCCCTTTGGATATGGCCTTTCCTACACCAGGTTTCAGTACAGTGACCTGGTATTGACTCGTACCTCCCTGTCCATGTGTGAGACACTGCAGTTGTCTGCCAAGCTGTATAATTCGGGTATCAGAACGGGGGAAGAGGTAAGAATTTTTTTGGGATACTCTTTTTGGAGCCACATGAGTGACTTTTAATCCTATGTTGCCAGGAGTGAATGGTGAATTTGACTTTTTGTTATCGAAATACACGCACAACCTTCACTAGAGCAAAAGATAGGGTTTCTACGAGAAACACTAAGCTTAATGTAAGCCCTTTCATTTATTTGATGTCATGCATGCATTCGTTGCCACCTAAGTGCACTGTTTGCCCTGTGTCAGAATGTTTTCTTCTAGCGAGTAAACAAATGTTGAAGTTCTGTGCCTCCGTAAGGATAGGTAGACAAAGTTTAATTATATTTCTGCATTTTACCATTTTGTCTTTTTCCTAAAAATAAAACAAAACACATACAGCTGCATGTAACGGTACTTGCTGTCTTCACAGGTCGTGCAGTTGTACATCAGCTGGTCTGATGCCTCTGTGCCGGTTCCTCGTTTGCAGCTTGTGGGCATTCAGCGAATTCTGGTTCCAGTTGGCCAGTATGTAAAGCTCTATTTTTCAGTACAGCCCAAGCAACGAGCAGTATGGACTGACAAGTGGGTGCTGGAACCTGGTGAATTCTCTCTTTATTGTGGAGGTCAACAGCCTTTCCAAGATGTATCCGTGCCATCCAACATCCTGCACGCCAACTTTACTGTTGAGGGGAAAGCCCAGCCTCTTAGCACCTGCTAAGGTACTAATTCTCCCCACTAGGTGGCCATCTTTGCATAGAAAAATTCAGCATGCCCACCTATTGGACAAGAATGTTTTTACAGATGACAATAGCAAATAACCTTGGACAATCTTTCTTTTGTAAAAACACTGTATAAGACGCTCTTCCTTTTCCCGTACATTCTTTTCAAGGCTGTCATACTTATTCAAATGGAATGAAAGGTAAATAAACTTTATTTTAGATTTTGTCATTATGATCTTTTATGTGTGCTAGCTTCTTAAAGAGATCACCTATTCTGATTATCTGAATTATCTCTCTTCCCCTCCTCACCCTTCCACAGGCTGTCAAACCAATCAGCAATTTAACCCCTTAAGGACCAGGCTTTTTGCCACCTGCATGGTTGCAGCGATCAAGAGGCCCCTGACTTTTTTGCATTGCTTTATAGTGGCACTTCAGAAACACTGGCTGAGCTTAGGAGGAGATTGTTGATCACCTCCTAAGTACTTTTTTTTTTTAATTAGCTGCCGGGCACTGCCATTAATTGAATGGCATATGGCCTTTCAGTACGGTGGATATGACCGCACGTACGGGGACCCCTACATTCTTTTTGGTGTTGATGGATGCCTCAATGTTGAGGCATTGCAGCAACACCAGCTGAGAGAAGCAAGCAATCGTTGATCGCTTTCTGTACATGTTTAACCCCATGACGTGCCTGGCACGTCAATTGTCATCAAGGGGTTAAACTACTTTGTGTTCTTCTAAAATGTAAAAAAAAAAGAAATCATACTGCTCTGGGATTGAAGCAGCCAATCAGTTTGCAGTAAAATAAATGGAAAAGCTTTCAGCGCACTCGGCTCTGCACAGACCTCCACACACATCTTTTGCCAAGCCTGTGCTGGAGCTGACTGGCGGTAACTATATTGCATGCATGGAGATCTGTTTAGTTGAACATATTTCCTACGCAAAAAAAATAGCTGGGGCATGGGGAAAAGGACAAAAAAATGGCATTCTGCATCTCCCCATGCATTTACGTGCATCACAAAAGTTTAAAGGGACAACACAGCATCTTCCCTGTCCCCAGCTCAAAAGTTTCGAAAATAACAAAACAATCTGCTAACAGACAGACAGACAGATCTAGGCAAAATTTAACAGATTTCTCCTGGAGCTGTAAGTAAGGTAGCAATGAAATAATCCCCACGGGATCATAGAAATGAAGGTAACTTGCATATACCTTAGTTTACCATAGTTTACAAATGATAATCATGTATGCTTATTCATTATTGCTACGGGTCCTGTGCTACAGAAGTGCTTGTATAATGCAACACGCCAGGTATCTTTGCATATCCCTTAAATAACCATAGCATTTCTATTAAATTAATAATTTTGATCACAAGGAATATTGGAGAATTGTGTCCGCTGTCATTGTAGCTATGATGTTCTGGATCTTCTCCAAGAGATTTAAAGCCCTCCGGCACAGATGAACAATAGCCGAAGTCAGTGGTTTTTGTAGAGCAAATGTGGCAGCTGCCCAGTTCCTATCTGTGCTCTAGGCCTCCAGCTGCCCACTTTATATCTATTTTTAGTCATAAAAACCATAATCAGACAAGTATGCCAGACTATATATAAAAGCGAGCTCCATCTATCTGCATATGGTTAATCTCTCTCCCCTCCAGCAGTTGTGCGTAACCAGATATCCAAAATATTCATTCATATATTGACTTCGTGGGTATGTATGTGGGTAGGGTCCATCAGAATAGGATTATTAGCCTTAGAAACTGACATTTACACTCACTCTATGAACCTTTGTAAAGTGAAATGCGTTGGGCTACTGAGAGGCGAGTGCTATCATTTTGTGGGCGATACTGTTTAAATTGACTCTGGACACATCTGCTCCATCTTGGAAGAGCAAAGTCAATAAAAGACATGTGATGGGTGTCCTGGGTGGAGAGAACGCTCTGTGATACAGTTTTGGATTTTAATAGATTTAACATTTGCTGCTTTGACGGGGGTATTAGTTGTTCCGGATTATTTCATTTTTAAATTAGGCAAGACGCTTGATATCATTAACAGTTTTGCTGTTTTCATGAAATGACTATGCAAAGCAGCGATGATACGTTGGCATAACAGCGGATGAAGTCGCTAAAGGCATATTGTAATGGATTTGAGGAATTAACTTCAGCTTTGACAGTGACGAACCTACATAATGCTTTAACAATTCTCTTATGATTACCCTCATTAGTATTGAAATAAGCATTACTGATCATGTTAGAATTTTTGTAATTTGTAGTAATACCCAGATAAGCACAGTGAAATTATGCTGATCTCCTGCTCACCATATATATGCTGTCCAGTTATATTCTGGAAGATAATTCTATATATGATGAGGTCTCCATGGCAACCACTTAATGTTTAAGGTGACTGCACTACATTTAGCACTTTACCCTATAATTGTTCTAAATGTAATCTGTTATTTTAATTTGGTTTTTTTTTATACTGATTTATACAGAATAAAAAATTCTGACTTTTGCAGGTAAGTCATTAGATACAATGGCTTTTAAAATCTCCAGGAAGCCATTCATTTGGTTTGACAACCCCAGCCCTGTCACAAACAAATGAGCTCGCCCAGCAAGTGTGGAATGTTAGTGAGTATCCAAAGTGATGTCTGGAGCGAATATTTACCCAAATTAAGGGCTTCTGGTGTGAGCGTGCACATGACCGAACCAAAGGAGCACGAACTGTTTTAAATTATTATTATTATTATTATTATCATCTTTTGTTTATATAGTGCCAACAACCTACACAGCGCTTAATACAATGCATATATTCAATGGGTATGACAAGACAAGAATTGACAGACTAAGACAAACTGATACAGTTGGTGGAGAGAGCCCTGCTCGCAAGCTTACAATCTAGAGGGAAATGGGGTGACAAACATAAGGCATAGAGAAAGGGTGAGAGGTAGTGTGGTGGTTGGATCAATGACAGGTGAAATCTTGTAGATGGGAAAAGGAAGAGGTGATAAGTGAGGACTGTATATTAGAAGTAATGCCACTGAAACATTCATTATACTTTAATCTACATCTGCATCTACATATTCACATGTGATTAAAATGTCAGTAGTTATACAGTGTGAAAATTCTGGATACAACAAAGTTCTGTTTTTAGCTTCAAATTCAAATGTGACCTGATAGAACGCCTCAGGATGGCCACCTTCATGTCTGTTACTCTTTGGTTAAGATTCTGGAGGGGGTAGTGGAATTTTTCTTCAAATGTGTCATTTTAGCTGTGGTCTAAGTCATGTGGGTTTAGATTGAGACTTGGAGCGTTAGTGTGTTGCCAGTTCTGAAACTGCCCCACAAAAGTATATGTTTCTGGAAAGCAAAGTAGGCTATTTCACATTTGTCACATGCATATTTTTTTTAAAATGTTTTTGAGGACGTTTAGGAAACTCCTACCATATTTTATGTTTATGTGGCATAATGAAATCAGCAGGGTATGTTGTAATGTGTGTTTAGTAGGTAGGTGTTAAGTTTTTTTATGGGTGTCCTTACTTCATGGTTCACTCTGTGCACATCCTGCAGTAAATCCTATCTTCACAGATCTTCAGGGTTGCCTTTCCTAGTCTGACTTCAGACTTAATGACGTGGAACTATCCTATACACGAAGCCTTGTATTGTGGAAACTGAAGCAGCTTTTTTTTGGCCACATGCAGATTGTATATGGGACAACGGACAAAATTTGGATAATCAATGCAGTGTTCTGATCTTTAGGAGGTTTCCAGATCAGGAAGACATGCTTCACAAGGACAAGCGGATCATCAGGTAGTTGAGTGCTCATCTGAAACATTTAAGTAAGCAAAAACTGTATTGTTAAAAACCAGTATGTAAGATGGTTGAATGCTCCTTATACTTTTTGATTAGCGAGAAGTGAAGTTTTTGATAACATTTTCTTTTTGATACTTTATATGTCCACTGTATCAGTACTGTATCTTCTATCAACTTTTTACCAGCAAGCAGTGCAACATAACTAGTCACCCTCTTGGTTACTTTTGTAGACCCCAGCAATCTCTTGTACGTCGAGTAACCCTGATGATGTCATAAGGTTTTACATGTTTATTTATAATTTATTATTACTAGGGTATATGGCCATCGCTAAAATGACACATTGGCCGGAATCTTGGAATCGTAATGCCCCAGGTGTAGTATGGGTCCCTGGTAATCCAGAACATGTGCTCTGGATGCTATAGCTGTGGCAGTTATGGGTTCAGATGAGGTAAGGGTAGTTATTAATGGTGGGGTAGTTGAGACAGGCCTACTGGTTACTGGGGTGGTGGCCAGGAGTAGGTTGACACAGGCTGAGGTTAATGCAAATGATTGGTGCATGGTCAATTTAAATCTTTGTGCTGTCGTTTTTGAAAATGCATGGCTGGCTTTTGCCCCTTTCTTCACCTCCACAGCTTAATGCTGTGAGGGATATGTGTTTGGCCATGCATGTGATATACTCAACTTCAGTCGGCTGGAAGAATGCTTTAATAGACATTCTGCTAGAGTGGGGGGTGTCGGACATTAAACTGTCCCCGGTAACAAACACAGCCCGCTTTCCCACCAGACTCACAACTTTACCCTGACTCCCTCTGATCTGCATCTCTGGTTCTGATTGGCTGGGGAGGATGTCTGTCAATCCTTTCACTCTGCTAACCGGTGGAGGCTGATGTCTAGCTTTCTTGTAGCCCAACTCCATTGTTCTCCAAACTGCCAAAGGCTGGTCAGCTGGAGCCCTCACTCTCTGGAAGGTGTGAGTGGGAATAGTGAGCTCAGAGAGGTAAGTAGACCTGTATGGGCAGTCAGATTACCACTCCATAGTGCCCTAGGGTAAAGTTCCAATCTGCTACCCCACTCCAAATATATGTACAGTTTGGCTTTACACATCACTCCCAGATGTGGCTTTTCAAAGCACACATATGAATGGCCAATAAAGACACCCAGTGTCATCTGTGCAGAACTGGGGAGCGTGTGGGATACACAGATAAAGGGTAAAGAAAAGCAACAAAGCCCATATCTGCAGGGCTTGATGGCAGGTCGGGAAAGCCAGTAAAATTCCTCCCTTGTACCATTACTACCAGCCACGTGGTAGCTACCTAGAGGCCTGTTAATCATTTGTGATATTTGGATCCTTCAGGTCAAACCCAAGAAATGCCTGGTCCAATGAATAAACTGGACATATACGTTTGGAAACGGAATCTATTAGGACTAATGAAAAGGACATAAGACTTTGCCAACAGCGCCCACCTCATTATGTAAAACCAGCAGTGATTTAAGATGGGGTTAAGCTGTGTGGTATTTCCTAAGGCTTTAAGACCGTCTGGGTTCTATCAAGCTGCCATCTATGCTGTAATTACAAGCCCTCCCTGGGTTCCAGCATCTGACTCTCTGCTTCATTACCCTTACCCCTCCCTTGCTTACTTAGCAGCTAGAAACATATTAATTATGTTTCAATGCAATTAATTAGCTTCAGACACACACACACCCACATTTAATTTGTACTGCACAAGAACTGTACAATATCCTTTCCTCTTGGTTGCAGGAGCCTATAACAAGAAATGGTTAATACTAGTGATTTGTTAGTAAACAAATAGAAAAAAATAGAAAGCCAACTAGGATTATTGAGCACTAACCATCATTTTAAAAATCCATAGGCTGATTTTTTATGCTAGGATTGATAGCTACTTTCTACATAGTTTACTCCATTTCACTACATATTATATTCTTCTCTTCCAATGTTTAATAAATACTTGGATGCAGATACTATCATCCTATTTAAAATTCAATTTATCCTGTGCTGAGTAAGTTCCCAGAGGCACATCAACTAGAGATTCCTTGTTCTAGTTTGCCAAAAAATGGTCCACAGTGACATGGTTGGATGAGTTTGGTGTGAAAGAACTTGACTGGTCGCACAGAGCCCTAACTTCAACCTCATGGAACACCTTTTGGGATGAACTGGAATGGAGATCGTGAGCTAGGCCTTCTCACCCAACATCAGTGCCTGACCTCACAAATGCTCTACTGGATGAATGGACAAAAATTCCCACAGAAACACTCCAAAAATCTTGTGGAAAGCCTTCCCAGAAAATTGGAAACTGTTAAAGTTGCAAAAGGGGGGCAAGCTTTATACATATACCTATGTATTTATAATGCAACGTCATCAAGTCCTTTAGCACCAATACTGTACATCATCACTTATGGACACCTAAAACCCCATCTGTAGCCTACTGATGAGATGAGCTGCTTTTCATTTGTATTCAAAGGGCTGTGTGAATTTTGGCAAAACATAAAAAGGAAAGATTAAAGAAATATTAGCCTGTATGAAATATGGTGCCCATAAGCTTATATTTATTACATATTATATATAAAGATATTTCTGATTCTGCTGAGATTATACATATAAATCCATTTACCTATTGGTATGTGAGCCACATGAAATAAGAACATTTAAAAATATATAACACTAATTATGTCAATGCAGACAATAGTGTATGCTTCTATTTCCAGTATGGATTGCAAGCTTCACACAGTATATTTAATACAGCAAATCATGTGCAAGTGTAAACATTGCTTTTGCTGAATTTTGTAGTACAAATCAGTGGGAATCAGTGGAAATGGGTGAATATTTTTTATTTATTTTCTTCATCTCTGAACACACAACACATTGAACCTTGAAGCAGTTGGGCTACAGCAGCAGAAGACCACACCGGGTGCCACTCCTGTCAGCTAAGAACGGGAAGCTGATTGGACAATGGAAGACTGGAAGAACAATGCCTGGTCTGATGAGTCTCGATTCCACCTGAGACACTCAGATGGCAGGGTCAAACTTTGGCGTAAACAACAGGAAAGCATGGATTTATCCTGCCTTGTATCAACGGTTCAGGCCGGTGGTGTAATGGTGTAGGGGACATTTTCTTGGCGCACTTTGGGCCCCTTAGTACCAATTAAGCATCAGCCTACCTGAGTATTGTTGCTGACCATATCCCTCCTTTTATGACCAATGTGTACCCATCTTCTGATGGCTACTTCCAGCAGGATAATGCACCATGCCACAAAGCTCACATCATCTCAAACTGGTTTCTTGAACAGGACAATGATTTCACTGTACTCTAATGGCCTCCACAGTCATCAGATCTCAATCCAATAGAGTGCCTTTGGGATGTGGTGGAAGGTGGGATTTGCATGGATGTGCAGCCGACAAATCTGCAGAAACTGCGTGATGCCATCATGTCCATATGGACCAAAATCTCTGAGGAATGTTTCCAGCACCTTGTAGAAAGTCTGCCACACAGAATGAAGGCAAAAGGGGGTCCAACCCGGTACTGTGTGTGTGTGTATATATATATAAATATAAGAATAATGTCTCATGTATGAATATGAAAAAAACACGGTTAAATTACGTTTAAAGAAAGACTTGGCACAAACACAAAAATTTCAATAGTTCTGGTCCAGTAGTGTAAAATATGTCTGGTCCTGAAGGTGTTAAAAGAGAAATCAGATGCTGTGCTGTAGCCAATGTAGTAGTTCTGCATGGTCTGTTGTCATCAAAAGACACATTCCGTAAAGAAACATAATAGCAATTGTTTTCCTTTTTTTTGCCATTTTTTTTGCCATTAAACAAAGCTAACAAAGTAGATCTCCAACTGGAGTCTAGAAGGTATTTGAAACAGAGAAGCACGATGAGATTTTAGTAACTGTGATTACTCATTTCGTTGTCAAAGCAGAAGAGTTGCAATTGAGGACACTATGTAAGCAGTGAGAATTTCTGAAAGCCAAGCAGTCCACTGACAATAACAAGTCTTTCTAGGCCCATGTGAAATAGCACGACTGTGGAAAAAGCTCTCCACCTATGTGACAGCCCACTGGAGGAAGTTTTGCGAGTGGAGATTGTGGAGGAAACTTATAAGTCGGGCAGTATAATGTATTAACACATTTGCACTCCTCTCTATTTCAGGAGTGATTGCCTGACAAGCCTTGTCTCAGACGCTGGTCTCCCAGCATACTACTCGTGTCATGAAGCCGTACAAGCATGGTGTGTGCTAACCAATGTATTTCCTCTTGCTTCGTTTTTTGACACTTGAGGCTGATCAGTAAGCTGACTAACACAAAACAAGCATCCTGTTTATTAACATTAAAAAAAAATCAGAAATTTCAGAGGTCTTCGTGAAGGCGCAGAACCACCCTGGAGAAGAATCCTTTTTCCAAGACAGATCTATAGAGCTTTTAACTAACATTTTAACTAACCTTTGTGAGGTTTTTTTTTTTTTTAATCAAAGCATCCGGTAGGCACATGTTTTGAAAAGGTTATTGTACTGAATACAAAAAAATAACCTTTCTGGATGAAATATATATAATATATATATATATATATATATTTTTATTTTTTTTTTCTCATTAATAAATATGGTGTTTAATGTATGTATCTTCGAGTGCAGGTTAGTAGCTAGGAGACCATCATGTAGAAATATTTGTGCACAAATGCAATGACAAAACAGTAATAAGGAATGAGAAGAATTGACAATGAAAATTAACCTTCTAATAGTCCGTAGCCAATATTTTGTTCTAGTGACACAGTTATGTTGGTAACTATATGTCACTAATAACGGATATTAGGAAAGCCTTTACTTGTCAGGAGGTTAGGAGTCAGCTCTGGATTCTGCCAATTCATCATGAGACCCTAATATTGGTGTAGAAACCCAGATACCTTAAAAAAACACAACTATTGAACATGTAACAGTGACTCCTTTGTAACATGGGCGTCTACAGGAGAATATATATGAATAAAATATGGTGGAAATGGTAGGAGAGTTGCGTGGGGAAGGGGGGACGGTTGGACAAAGATTGGGTATAGATAACCGAGTTACTAGTGCATTAAACAAAGAGGAACTATAACAAACTTGGAAAGCTGGTTTTATGCTCTTAAAGTTTAGTGTTGATGGTTGAGTATTGTTGAGTGCTAGGTTCAGCACTCCAAGTACTAAACTTTGAAGCCAAGGCCATGAGTGGTCAAAGTTTGGAAATCACCTGCCTGGTACTTACTGCTAAATATGAATTTCTGTTTCTGACAATGCATTGCTTTCTCCTGCTGATTCAGTGGTGATTCATAGGCACATGACTTCAGTATCTCTGAATACTGCGTGAGTATTAGAACCTTCCAGAAAACCAGATTCTCTTATGGTCAATGATCATATAAGTAGAGGAACAACAATCATATACCCATTTTACTATTTATAGATTTGCACAAGTTTCCAGGAACATTAAGAATTCTTACTTTTGTAATCAATACAACTGAATGCTCTCAATGCTGTAAATAATTTAACATTCTTAAAAAATATACAGAAAGGGGACCACAGTTAACTTTCCACCAGCTGTTCGCCTTTACACCATGTAAACTCTTTACAGGCCCCAGTGAGAGAGCATGCCAAATAACCACTGAATAAAGGTTAAGCCCAGCTGGTACTAGACAGCGGCAGGTAGGCACATTGTCTATTGGTCGCTCACAGGTAGGCATTGCCCTGAGTGGTCAGAGACAAGCCCACAGAACACCATGTAGGGACGGAGAAGTATCTATCACTCCCATTGGTCACTACTCCTGCCAGCCTGCATGTCCTTACAGGGTGTGGCTTATTGGCACTTCTCTCATTGGCTGGTAAGTTAAAGGAATTCACGTCCGCCCAATGTGAGCTGGCCAGCCGGGATTAGTCTCTTGTTTAAAGGGACATCAGGGATTGGTCGGCAGACCCCTGGCGCCAGACTCAAAAGTAAAAGGATTAAAGAACTAATCCTCTCATGTCCCACTGTTCCCCTGTTTACTTTCTGTTAAGAGATGTGATAACAATATTTATAAATGTGGTAACCTCTGTCTACTATTTATGGCATAATAAATAGCTTTTCTCCTGAGGCTGGAGACTGAGCTGGGGACTTCCAGGAGAATTCTGGAGGGTATCCACAACCCTGACATACGATGACCCGGTACATGCATATTTGCAGGTTCTGGCCAAACCCTATGGTTCAGCAGCCCCACCTGCCACACAGAAGCCTGGTTAATGGTGTCCAGAGAAGGCTTTAAATTGCTTGAGAGTCTCGGTGGGTTAAAAAGCAGCGCAGTCCCACTGATTCGGCTACTTGGTAACCAATATAGCCATTGAAAATTAGAAAGGATTTCTCAAACTCGGGGGGGCTTGGACGTATCGGCAGGCTAAGCAACAAATGCCCATATAGCATGGCGGAATCCTCAATATGTATGCCATGGGTTTTCTAAAAGGTATTCTTTGGGTATACATGGATTTCATGCTCTGTTTTGTGTACATGCTGGCTATTATTAATTTAACGTTTCATCTGCATTGTTGCTCTGGTTTTTTTAAGGGTGATTATCAACATATCAATCACCTAATAATTGTAGATAGCCTACAACTATGACAAATCAATCATCCTTAAGAGCTAAGATCAACTTCTCCCTTGAAGTAACCTAAACTCTTTTACTTTGTCATTTGGCTAATCAAATGGCTAGCAAATCTATAGAGCCCGAGATAACAAGATTACATATTCATCAATGCTCTTGCGCTTCTACCAACGGCTAAACGGGTGCCCATGGGATGCTCACTTTGTGCACTGGGGAATATGTTGCTATGTGCTGCCTCAAGGCACGTGGTACAAACATAACTTATTGTTGGAAAGCCTTGGGTATATGCCATGGTGCTGGCAAACAGGACCTTACTGAGTGAGATGGTACAGATTATTGCATTTACTACTTATTTGGCTATGACGCCGTATATATATATCATTCATATGGGGCTCAAATGACAATTATTAACAATTTAATGAAGTGTGCCTTCCCACGCCATACATTAGTATGCACAGCAAGCACAGAGGTGACCATGAAGCCGGAGCCTCAACTCACAAACATGTAAGTTGTGATGACATGAAAGGAAGAAAGAAAATTAGATAAAATGGGTTCCAAAATGTATTTTGAACAATAAGAGGGCTGGAGTGTTCATTTTAGAAACCACAAATGCTTAGTTACGTTCAAAGTACAAATATATTACCAGGAAGGAAGGTTCATGCTTTAATGTACAGCAAGGCAACTCTTTTTTCATGGTGTGCTGAACTCAGATAAAAGGAAATGAATATCAAGATGCAATTATAACATAGTGAGCTAAGTAAATAAGAAAACAACAGTGAGGACTTTGACCGATGGCATCATCTCTATGGTCTGAGCTGTGTTTGTTTTTGTCTTTGTAGCGTCTGTATACTCATGGCTACGTGAAATAATTGTGTTTGCCTCACGAGGTACTCCACTAGCTTTAAACTTTGCCCAGGGCTGAGAAACCCAAGACAGACAAGTATATTGTTAGTGATTCTGCAGCAACTAGAACTGTGAGAAGATAATTTCAGAGTGAATTACCACATTATACAGCACTGCGGAATATGACGGCACTATGTAAAAAAAAATAAATGATAATAACTCATAAAGGTGGCATACGTTATGTTCAGCTCTGAGTAACCCCAGACCGGCTATCAGGCAAACTAGACAAATGCCTGGTGGGCCGTTGCCTGATTGTGCCTCCCATATACCTTTAATGCCATTTCATGGATGTCAGATACTATCCTTTACTCGGCTTCAACACATGCCGATACACACTGCAAAATTGCAAGAGTCAACCATGCATATTCAATCGGTGGCAGTGTAATAAATGTAATTTGTTGGCCTTAAATGTTTAATCCCCAATCCACCCCTGGCTCTAGGGGCCTATTTTAGCTGTAGATGACTTTACTGCTTCACCCTGAGGAAGCAAATAGATAGCTCTCCAACTGGTGTGGAACCACAAGTCCTATAATACTCATCTGTAGCTGAATAAGTAGCAGAGTTGCTGTTCAAGAACATCTAAAGACCTTTCCTAGCAGCCTATCCTATTTTTCTAAATACTACTTCTAGAGTATATGAGTTGTGCTTCCTTCCTATTTTATTATGTTTAATAAATTTGCACATATTCAGGTCATGGCAGAATCTTTCTTTGGAGTTGGATGGACCTTATTCTACTATTCAATGACAAGCAGCGTGATAAAGATTTGTTGTAAATTGTGTTTATAAGACTAAGATATAATCTTAGTGTAACACACTGACACAGCATCTAAACCTTAATACGTAGGATCGTGCTTACATGCCATAAGGGTTTTGGTGTGGACTTGTGTGGGAGTCCAGTACAACTGCTGACAACACCCTATGGTCACCCACTAGACTGGAGGTTGTTTCCGACATACTAATTAGTGTGTTTTTTTTTAGTGTTTGGTTTCCCTGGACACCACATTCTGATACTGAGCAGCTTAGGATGACGGGGAATGTGAACCAGAAAACACAGCAAAAATAAAATATCTTTACTATTAGTATGGATGAACTTTGTGGAGTTTTTGTAATACCTTTTGAATTATGCTGCAGTAGTTCTCAGTTCTGCTGATTCTACACCATGCTGGCCCTAGGTCATACAATGTGACATGTGAGCTAGACCTGTGCCAATGGCTCAACCCACTACATGCATATATTCTTCTGATTTACTACTAATTTGTCATCATGTCCTGTGAACAGCTAGGCCTTCTTCCCCAACCCAATGCCAACATATCTCATAAGGAACAGAAAAGTGGAAGTTCTGGGGGTTTGCATAAAAACTGGGCTGGAGAATAAGGCTTTACCAATTTTTATGTTAAAATGAAAATCAATGTGTATTATTTATGCAGTTAATTAAAAAATGTAAGAATTTGTTTTCACTGTTTTATGCAGGTATACAACACTGTTCCACTTAAAGATGGACATCTGGGAGGTATTCTATGCCACCACCCCCTCTAGACTGTCAGTTTATGAACAGGACCTTAATTCATGTACTGGATTGTCTCTACTGTGTTGATATGAGTTGGGTTTGACCCAGTGTCTACGGGTGAAGCCCTGTCTTTGTGTCAGTTACTTCTTTATCTGGGCAGGTAAAGACCATGTGCCATGCTCACTTGCCAGCCATGCTTCACCTACTTTCTATCCACTAAAGGTTTTCTGGGTCTTTCTATCCACTAAAGGTTTTCTGGGCCCTCCTCTATATAAAGCTAGCCCTACTTTGGGTAGTCTACCCTAGGAAGTTCTCTAGTATGGTACTAGGAAATGGTAACGTAATGTCGTAACGTGTTGGTAATATAAAATTAATAAGGTGACTTTCTTTGACATAAAGAGGGGAGATATCACTCAGAACACTAGAACAGAGGCTAGGTTCAACTAACCCTGTAAGGACAAAAATGTCTAGGGCAGGATTGGGTCATATACAAACCCGCCAAATTAAGCATTGGCCCCCATCTGCTTTTCTTTTGATATTTGATATTCTCTTGATATATTATCCTGCTTTCTGGGGATTACTTTTGTATAGTTATGCATACAAGATTAAATGTTTGCTTACTTAATAAATAGATTACAAGCTTATAAATTAGATGTCTAGGTATTAATCACAGGAAGCTTAATACATGAACAACTTTTGTATGTCTTCTTTTTTCTTTAATTTAAACGACAACCCCTCACCCCGTATATTTGCCCAAGAAAGGTATTTTACTAATTTCACTTTGTTGCTATCCGAAACCTGTCCCTGCAGGCTGAGATGTTTTGTGAACAATGGTTTAAGTTGTCCTCAGTACAAAGACGCTTGTACCTACACGAGGAAACTGCTGGTACAGGGTAGCACGTTTGGGGTATGGAAGTCAGACATAGGACCCTTGTACGATGTAGAGGATGTATCCTGGTGAAAGACACTTTATGCGGGCAGTTTTGGGACACAATTTTTAAGTTTCATATAATATATATATATATATTGTTGCAAAGTTGGGATGGAGGATTTACTGTACATAGAGGGATTCATATAAAGTGGAATATATTCAGTATTCACTGTGGCAAATGAAATTACATTTTTGGCAGTCCAAAAGTTGGATAGCTATATTATTATTAGTTATTATTATTTATTATTGTTACTATTATTATTTTGTATCACCAACAGATTCTGCAGTGTGGTAAAATCTTATACATAAAATAACAATTGTGTGGACAGCCCTGATTATTAGACCTCAAACTGTGGTGTAGTGGAAATACAGTGTTAAGTTCTATAATAAATATACGAGGTTTGTCTCATTCCTAAGAACACCTCTTGGGGTACACTATAGCAGCAAAAGAGTTAGTACACCCATTCGATCCCCTTCTACATCCGCTGATGATGCAACGCAGCGCATGACGTCACTCACAGAGTTAATAGAGCCTGCAGCAAAGAGCTGTGGTGAATGATGCTGGAGTTGTTGTGAATTAGCCCAGAAGCCGTGCCTGCATCCTATGTAAAGGGCCGGGTGTCTGAAGCCAAGCTGAATGAGTCACCATCTGTGCTTCCCAATCCGAAAAGAATGCAACTTTCCTTAGATAGTCTCAACAAGCTGACGGCTTCAACCAAACCGAAGATAGGGGGAGCTTTGGTTTCCAGTCACATGACGTGCATATCTAAATATGTGAAAACCAGATCAGGAGGAGTCCCGGATAAGTGTAAGCAGATACCGAACACGCCACCGGCTCCTAAGCTGGTGATCAGAGTTTTTTTTAAAGTGTGTTTAGGCGGATGGCAGGAAAGTTCCCCCTATTGTTCGCACATGGTACAGTCGTGTGTTAGAGGCTGGATAGTGTCTGTTACAATAGCATTTCATGCAGCTGCTCTGTGCTGAGATCTCTAGATATTCTCCCGAATTCTCATTACAAGTTTTACTTAAGCGCAGGAATCCAGATCCCCCCCCCCCGAGAAGCAGACAGTAACCGGGGAGATCAATTATCATTGCGAATCTACCGATTTCCTTACAGAGCTCCTGATCTCCATTCAAAACAAATAAATCTCAGCAGACACTGGCTTTCTATTTGAGTAGGGAGGGGGCTGGACGATATTCTTCTTCCCTCCCTGGTGATGAAGGCTTTCCCCCCCCAACTGTTAAACGGATCCTGCTGCCCTTAGGAATGAGACTGCATCGAAGAAGCCAAGAATAAACCCTAAAAAAAAAGTGAAACTGCAACACCCCTGGAAGTATCTGCTACGGGCCAATTATTTTATCTTTTTTGGGGGGACATGGAAAACCAGACTGAGGAGAGCCCAAAGGAGGTGGGAAGACTAGAAGAGCATATACAAGGTGGGCTAAATAAATCCCTGGATCGAATTGAGATTTCATTTATATCCACTTAAAATGTCCAGATAAGAATAATATAAGTGTATATAATTATATATATTGCAGTGATTTTGTATTTGACTTTTTACACACCGTGTCTCAAGCTGTCTCCCATTGTGTGTTAGAAACAGGAGTGCTCGGTGCTACGATTGCAGTCTGCTTGCACGCAGATTTTGGCCATATTCTGAGTGTTTTTAGTAATCTGATTTATTGAGGATTTTTTTTAATGGCAATCAGGGCTGGGACTGTGGGAGAGGAGTTCGATCTAGCCTTGCTGCATATACCAGTCCACTCCCACCCCCCCACAGACAGGCAGACTGGGTGAGATCACTTGTGCAGAATACAAGGCTACAGAACTCTCTTCCTCTCTCCCTCTCTCTCTCTCTTTCTCTCTCTCCTCTGCACTGTTATGGGGGTTGGTTTTAGGTCCGGGTAGTAAATGAGACTGCAGATTCCACGACTGGCCTTTAAATACATGTTCTTTTCTTGTGCTTCTTTTTCTAAGCATGTTTCAGATGGTTCATCACTGAGGAGGCTTTAACAATAGACTGATTCAGGGTGGGGGAGCAGAGATCATTGTTCCTCCACCCAATTTAACAAACTAACTGTTTCCATGATAGAGTATCTCCTATCTATCTATCTATCTATCTATCTATCTATCTATCTATCTATCTATCTATCCTGTCTTAACTATTTACAGCAGTAAATGCTTGTTGGGCTAGGTTGGCATGGTGGCACAGCATAACCTTGCCAAGAAAGATGAGTTACATTGTCTACTCAGGAGGTCCACTGAGAAGACTTGCTCCTCATTTTAAATGTCATTAGTCTGTTATCTACATAAAAATAAAATTAGACCAAAATCTGTAAAGGGGACAATCACTTGGGATAGATTTTACTTTGCTTTTTTTTTTTACTAATCGCAATGGGTTGCTTTCTAGCAACATCGCTTGTCCTGTCAAGGCTATGAGCTGGAAAATGAAAAACTAAGCATGCTGGGTATTCATGACAAGGCGTCATCTGTGTCAGTTCCTTAAAAAGAAAACAAAAACCCCATAACTTTGTTTTTCCATATAAAGGTCTAATGTTGCCGTTTGCACACATTCTGTTAACCCCTTTTTCACTCAAACCATGCTCTCCAAATCAGAAGCAATTTCACCAACCTTTTGTCAGCACATGAGCCTTTGGCATGTTAGGCAATGCACAATTTATCTTGTGAATAAGACCAATAATGACATTTTAAATTGCTTCATAACTCTACTTTGGTTATGCCTGATTAAAATGTCTGTAAATATTACCGTTTTAGCTAGTTGATAAAGATGTCTTGTGCATCAACTATTTCGTATCATGGCTGCCATCAGAAATGTTGAGGCCCAGTATAAAATTAGGGTTTGACCCCCACACTATAAAGGTCCATCGTGTTTATAACACAAGGTCCACCTCACATTAAAGTCCACTCTATCATCCTCTGGGATACCCATGTTAAGTACAGCTTTCCCTGGCCCATAAGTCTCTCTAGAAACAATGCATTTATATAGGACGTGCAGGAAATATGCCAGTGTGATATTTCGGAGGCCTGAAGATGATTTAGAGGATTTCTCTAGGTTAGTATAATTCACTTGAAGACTAAACCAAAAATTCACTTGAAGACTAAACCAAAAACAAAAAAATCCCTGGATTCTATAAGAACGAGCAGCACTCCCATTTGTTACGATATTCCTGCTTGATCACAGTAGAGGCAGTTTTTGACTGGCATATTGCTCTGACCTTAAAGTGATTGTTGAGGCTTCCTAGACCTCAAAAACCTCTTTTAGGACCTAGTGATAGTCCATCACTAGGATAAACAGTTGGACTGCAGATGTTTCAAGTCCTAGTTGTCAACTGCTGTTTCCCAAACCTGTTCCTCTGGACTACTTGTACTTCACAATTTATGGGGCAAAGAAATTTGGGACTGCAAAGTAAGATATTTACATACAGGAAAGTTAGAATTGTCAGTAGGCCAGTGAAAACATTCAAGACAAAGTCACATGATAGGTGTAGGAAATAAACGTGCTAAAAACTGTACTTTCAGGAGTCAGCCCTTTCTTATCGGCGTGTGATTCGTACAGCTATTACGGTTTAAATGCAATTCTTATTACAGTATAGATCATAACCTTAACCGAGGTGTGCTTTATAAATACTGTATGTGCGTGTATATACGGCATGTCTCTTTCACAGACGTGCACAATAGCGGCAACATATTGATTCACCTGGTGGGACCTTTTGGCTACTCTTTCTGAAGAACAAAGCTTGGATTGAAGTGACTTAAAAATGTACACATTGTTTCTCATCAGTAACACTGTTGGAGTGTGTGTCATTGTGGCAACAGTGTAATCGAGGTATATGTTTGGAACAAAACATCTGCAGGAGTCACAATTTATAGATCAAATAATTTGTGGAGCCATGGCACTCCATGAAAGGTGCATTTTAGGATCCATATGATTTTGAGTAAGAAAGTAAGTATTTTGTGTGTGTTTCTCTTCATGGCTTGTTTAGTAAAACCAATAGCTTGATGGGACGGTGTATCTCTGCAGCCAATTATACTGCTCCACTGTTCATACGGTATAACTGGAGAGTCCTACGCCACTCCATCTCATTCCCATTCCATAACATTGTTCGGAATGTTGGGTCTGCTGTGAGCATTAATTAGGCCTGTTTTAATATTCATTATTAACAATGCCCATTCCGAAAAAAAGAATGGGCATTAATATATATATATACATATATTTCGAACAGTAATGACTGTAGGCAAAAAAAAACCTATTACTTTGTAAGGTGCTACTGATCATTTTTAAGACTCAGGTCCAGGACAAATATGATGACTAAGTAACAAATCCATTCTGTCAAGTGACCATACACATGGAGACGCTAACTTCTGTTTTAGAGATTTCAAGAGATGCTGATGTTGCAGATTGAAAGGGTTTGCACATAGCAGGCCAATTCGGGAACTTGTTAGTGCAATTCATTTTGGTATTTGGTGAATTATCTAGTAAGTTCCCTTACATGCTCGTCAGCTCTAGTCCTCCCCGAGAATAAGAAGGGACACCCTAGTTGTGGCTTCTGTCTCTGTTTCCTCTGACACGCTCTCGGAGCATTTTAGTATGCATTTAATATGCATTAATATGACTATCCTTGCCATTGATTTGACGGGTCATATAGCCAGTCTGGTAGCAGTCAGATATCTTATGTATTAAAGCAGGATTCAACAAACTAAATATCACCATGACGACCATAAATCACTGCTTGGGGAGCACTGCCAAATTTTATAACGTGCACCTCACCAGGTCTGATAAAACTACTGGTGCAATGGAGGGCCCCGCAGCCCCCAAATCCCCTGGGAGGCACTCTGTCCTCACACGCTGGCTGAGTGAGTGGTGGGACATGACGTAATTTTTGAGGCACTCAGAGGCAGCCAGCAGAAGCCGGCAAAGTGCCTCTCATGCTGCGTGTGCATGCGTGTGTCTGTGGAAGTAAATATGGTTTTAGTATCATTGGGGGGGGGAATTTGGCCTCCTCTACGTTTTTTTGGGCTAGCTCCTAGAACTAACCAAATTTGTCGAAAGTAAATCTGATTGCTGGAATCTTTAATCACTTTTGTTGGAAGTTTCTCCAACTTTGTTGCTATGACACTTATGCTTAGAAGAATAAAGTGGGTGCATCAAAGGCTAACAAATGCTTTGCTTATGCAAAAATGCATGTACTAATGCATGTGCAGAAAGAGAAAACTAATGAGGATTTTTAAAAAAAAAAAAAACTTTTAGAGTGCCCCCAAATTTCTTCTTTTTGAGCACCGCAATTCTTCTTTTTTTAAATTTTTTTTTGTATTTGTACTTTTGCTTCCAGGGATACATGTTCTATTTGGACTCTATGCTGATTTTTGATCTACTGGGATGGGAGTTTGTATATAAGCTTTCATGTTAAACAGATATCAGCAATGTAAACATGCATTTTATTTGCTTGCTTTAGTAAAGCAACACCTCCCCTCTTATTATTTATTAGGGAAGGAGCAGCAGAGAATGGGCAATAAATCACATTCTTCGGATCATTAATTGGTGGGCTTGTCAACAACTAGTTTCCTTTTATAATGCTTTTGAAGACAAAAATAAATATATATCTATAGATTGTTACGCAACAGCAAACGTCGCTTCTAGGTTGTATGTTGCCTTGAGCTGGGACTGTAGTTTTCTCAAAAAGAGCCGGTGGTGCGTTCAGTGCCGTAGTGTAGTCTGTCATTGTTAGTGTTATGTGAGCATACTTAATGGTTTCCTCCTCTGTATGGTTTGTGCAGCAGCTAAATATGACCTCCAACATTGTCTCCCATGTGACGTTTTGTTTTAATATTATTGCTTGATCTTCAGCCTATATGTCTGTATAGAACATATGCTATTGTTTATTTTCTGCTTATATCACAGCTTGCTCCTGCATTACTTTTTTGTTATTTGTTACTGCATGATTTTAGGAAATCTATAACGCTAGAGACTCGTGCACGGTCTGCTAAAACAACCCAGGAAGAGTCCAGGAAGCATGTTATAATAGATATTTATTGGTTTATGTAGCTCTGTCATTTATTCTGAAGCAGTGCTGAAAAATGCATCTGGCATCTTGGGTCACTTTGAATAATAATTATTACCCGTCTAGCTTTATGGGAAGTTTTTTACACAATTTGTGGTATTTTATTCTCAAAGTGGAGCTTGTTTCTGTACAGATGATGACAGACACACAGGACTGGAGATAATGACATTATCAAAAAGTGGTCATGCATGTGACCTTTTTATGTCGCTTGTAAGACAGAATTATTTTTGCACAGCAGCCACAAACTTCCATTTCCTCATTTTAAGCATAGGTGGAAATATTGATTGGGATATTTAATTACAAACCAACCTATTTTGTACCCTGTGCAGACAGTATCTTCAAATGAGGCATCTATTTTAATGGGAAGGGTACGCTAATATATATATATATATTTTTTATTTAAAAAAAAAATGCACTTACATTTTAATTATATTTTATTATAAAATAATTATATATTTTGGCATGCAATGAGGTAACCAGGTAACAGCAAGTGATGTAGATATTTACCTTTGGTGCTGCTCTAGGCCCAACCGCTCCGAGGCCGCCATCTTCACTGCATTAAAAGCGGCTGCACATCTTTTACGATACGGGGCGCAATTTAATGCAGCCGGCACAGCTTTCCTAATGAAAGTAAAGGGATGGTTGTAGGAGAGTTTGGGGGCAAGTTGTGGTTTCAACACCCTCACTTTATTATACATTATAAAAGGCCAACACTGGCAAGTTTCTCCTGGCCCTGTATAATTCAGTGGGTGAGGAGACTGAAGAAATTTTGCTGAGTTAACTATACATTAAACAGGGCCACACAAGCTCTTGCTGCAGCATACGCTCTCTCTGGCTGACCCGTTATAAAGTGAACTCGTGAAATCAAGGAACTGAAACACAACATTGTAAAACTTTTGCAGAAAACAGTAGCTATGAGGAGGTTTACACGATTGCACACTCTGTCCAAAGCCTCGCAACAAGGAAATTCATATCTTCTACCACAAAAAAAGTAACAATTGTCAATTCCCCGTATGTTTTAAGTGCTCATAGGGACTGTTTAATATATATATATATATATATGCTATAATAATATATATTTCTTATATATTATGAATATTTTATATCTATGAGATTATATTGTATATATATTATATCTTATATCCGTATTATATATATATCTTATGATATTTATATATATATATATATATGTACATATATTATTATATCTTATGAGATATATATATACATATATTATATCTTATCTTATGAGATATATATATTATACACTATATTTTTCTAAAAATAAGGTGCACCCAATGTTTTTAAGGCTCTCAGATATTCTTTACCGTATTTTCTTAAATACCTTTTACTTTTTAAATGCAAAAATTTCCTTCTGCCGTGTCACATGCAATGAACTGAGATATTTGCTTTTAGCAGACCTATTTAAATAGGTCATATCTGAAGCGTGCTTAATATATTTCTTCCTTTAGTGATTGAATTAGAGGCTTTGAGGAAGAAAAAAAACATGTGATTGCCTTAAAATGCTACAGGGCATATTTAATTATCTGTATTGATCTATTTAGATGGGTGTTTTACGCGTCTGTAAGATGGATACCTATTTTATATTTGTCAATATAGATTTATTTGGCATAGAGAATAACGGTGCTGTTCTAGCGGCTGCCAGTCTAACCAAAGGGTTCTGAAAGTGTAATGTAATGGCACGCTGATTTCTCATAAGGAGAGTTAGTCTAAAACGAATTGCTAGACAATAGTTACTAGTGACGTCACCAAAACCGACGTCCTAAGTAAGGTCACTGGGCTGCAAGCACTGCATTTTTTAAGCTGTTGTGTTTTTGTCTTCGACCTGCAGTGGTCAGAGTATAATGCATTGAATTGGCATACGGCTCCAAGGAATGATTAAGGTCTTACGGGCAGACTAAATGGGTTGAATGGTTTCTACAAACCTGGTTTATGGCATTTAAGTGAAATCTGTGTTACAAAGGAAATCTCATCGTTCCTAGCATGGTTCTTTTGCCAAGCCTAATGACCCCTCTGACCTGGTCAATTTACACTACAGTAACAGTCTGTTTAGTTACATTTGAGATTTAACTGATATTGACACGCTTTCCGGCCCCGTCGGAATAGTACCCACAGGTATTTATTATGGTATGTATAGTAATTTAAGTGATGTTACACACACACACACACACACACACAAAATATAAAAGCTGAATATGGAAAGACATTAAAGGATTCATATGTCGCAGTCTGAGGGAATTTGGTGCGCTTGGTGCTTTATGCTAT
Source organism: Spea multiplicata (assembly GCA_009364415.1). Classification (NCBI taxonomy): domain Eukaryota; kingdom Metazoa; phylum Chordata; class Amphibia; order Anura; family Pelobatidae; genus Spea; species Spea multiplicata. The sequence goes on along the minus strand of VKOC01016758.1, from coordinate 41,863 downwards.
ACTGGGACACCTTTTGTTACTCTAGGGAAACTCCCAGTAAAGAGTTTGGCCTAGATGTTTATTATTTCCATGGTTTCATCGGTAATACAGCTATGGCACGGTAAACCACAGCATGGTTTTGGAGAACCCCAAGGCGACTGACTTAAGGCATAGCTCGGCTGACTCGGAACCCCCAAGCATCCCACTCTGCCTGCTCAGAGCAGTAGCATAACGCTCAATCCCGGGCCCCTTCCCATACATGTAAATGGATGTGTCCTTGGGACATGTTACTGAACATGTAAAATCAGTGCTTGCTTATATGTGGTATAGTAACAAAAACATTGTGGTTTATTCACTAAACAAGGATTGACAGGTGAGTTGTGTTTTACTTGCTACATGCTACTATACGTCATGAGAAGCCAACCTCAGTAAGGGACTGGTCCTGAATAATGTATTGTTAAATCTCCTCGCCAATTGAATTATGCATTCTAGAGGATCAGCTCAGCCCTTTTTGCTGGAGTAACTTGCTAGTGTTGGTCCTTCATAATGAATAGTGAGGGAAATGAAACCGCAACTCTCCCTTTCGTGAATAGACCCCATTGTGTATTCACGGTAATTACAGACATCATTAACAGCAGATTATGGCAAGTTTCAAAGGGCCCATTTTCTCACCAAGAAGCCTTGGGGGGGCCCCCACGGCACCACAGGGGTTGCAGCGGCACTGGTTACGCCTATACATCGGTGACGTCATAGCATTAAAACAGGATATATACAGTCCTTTCTACTACTACCAACGGCCCCCCATTGCTTCAAATGAGAGGTAATTATTCCATTATGTCGAGCTGATGTAATAGCCAATGTTCTTGGCTAATACAGTATTTCACGGCAGGACACCTCATATACTAATCTGAGCATATAGATTTTGTGCTTGTGCATTATTACTAGTAATCTGTATTGGTCGCTAATATAATAAAAGGTACCTAATAAAATCCTTTGCTTGTCAGAGGAGTTTGTCTTCTCTGGCTGATTAGGGTGGGTGAAATCACGTCTCCCTTCCCCCAAGGGTTTACTGGCCTTTTCATACAATAACAAGCCCTGAATGGTGAGCTAGGGAAGGGGGGGGCAGTGGGCTAGTATTTGAACAAACTGGGCCTGACAAAGTCTCTGTTCGTTTATAGACTGCGTTGTCAGTGTTTACCCTGTGTTAAACGGTACTTTTTCCGTAGTCATGTTTAAGCACTCCGTGATTCCGTTGTCAGTTTCTTTTAAATATATATATTAATACGGATTATACATATCCATGTTTCTTTTAACCCTGTGAGTGTCAACAGGCTGTCCAGCACATTGTGAGTCAATGGACTGGCACACCTCTTGGGAGTCTAGGGGTTAAACTTAATGCATGCGTGCTCTCTCTCTGTAAGCTTTGTAAACTCACAAGCGAGCAGGGCCCCTTAAGGCCAGGAACTTTGTGTAACGATACCATAAGACTACATGTCAAGTTTACAGGCAGGGTTCTCAACTCCTTATGTATCTGTTTGTATTAATGTATATTTGTAACTTGTGCGTTAACTGCCCCGTTTAAATTGTACAGTGTGGCATAGTTTATTGGCGCGAAATAAATCAGAGATAATAACAGTATGTGTGTGTAATATATATGAACACTTGTAGGTCCGCACAGACTTTAAGCTGAAAGGAACAGTCAATGAGAACCCTCGTTTTCCCACGGTTTAGCCCCTAGCACATATCACTGTACACCCATGTTTTATAAAGATGTTTTTTTGGTGCTCGGCAATTTGCAGAAATATTGCACTGGTTTTCAGAAGTTTTATTTCTTTATTTTCCTGCCGATCACCACCTGACACATGATTGCTTTGCAGAAATCAGAAGGGTTAAGTTTATGTAGAACGTGACTCATTTTGACAGGTTTAGTTGAGTTGCCGCATACGTTGAAGAGTATCCATTTATGCCATACACTTCTACACTCAATATAGACTTCAAATTCAGCTCCATATTACGCTGATGAAGAGTCGGCATGTTTAGGAACATTGTTCTATGCACGGCTTTAACTTATAATACAATATTCGCGAGTGCCTTTCCCTACCCCCATCACCAGAGCTGTCTCAGGGATGAACGCTCTGCTGCCCCTGTCTGTTGCTGAATATTTTATAATGAGGGAGGACAGCACTATGTGCCAGCTGCCAGCACACGCTATATAAACTTATCTGCTAGCGCAGACTTTTCTGTGTAGATCACTTACCATCTTGCAGTATGACTGAGGACACAATCCCGGAAGGGGGGCAGCAGTGGCATGACAGGTGCAAGACATTAGTGCCAAGCGAGGACCACTTGTTGTGAGTGTTGTGGTGTATAGTGTTTGTTACACTTACAAGATGCTGCCTATAAAAATTGAAAATGGAAATTATGCTAAAGGAGCTGGGTGTAAGTGGTTTACAAGATCAGGAACAGCCTGGGCGTACTGTAGGGAGGTTTGTCAAACTAAGCGTGACAAACCTTGTTAGCTGAGGGATCTCGAGCACAGTCTTCCAGGGCAATATGGCTCAGGAACACCAATTTTGTAGCAAACCGTGTCGTTTGTTTGCTAGTGGACAAAGCAAACGCCCTAAAACAAAATCATAAAAGAAAGGCTTAGATCCCAATTAGAACCCTCTTTGGCTATAGTTTGCTGGCCCAGAGACTTCATTTCCCTGTCAGACCCAGCTATGCCAGGCTCTGGAAGCCTCCCCCAAACAGTACACACGGGCCCAGGCAGGTTAGCTATACTTGGCTGGTGGATCTTCTTCAGGGCCTCTCCTTGCCCTGGGAGCACAGGGGAACTTCCTCTCCCCACCCTGATGTAGGATTCATCAACGCTCTGGACCTGCAAATCCAGCATCCGCATCCAGTCTGCTACAAGGCTGGAGTTGGAGCATTGGCCCAAATGCTCCACCTCATGGACCCATACACAAGATTTGTCAATCTGTGCACAAAATACACACAGAACATCGCCCTGGGGCTGTGCAGTTTCACATAAGCTATTTTTTTTGACTGGGTAACTAAAAAAGACCAGGGAGGAGTAGTAGATATAGCCTATCTAGATTTCAGTAAGGCATTCGACGCTTCCTCATAGAAGACTATTCTAAATTGCAACATTTGAGTTTGGACATTCATGTAGTTAAATGTATAGGTAATGGTTTAATGGCCGGAGACAGATGGTTTCATTAAAAGTGTATATTCAGAGGAAGGTCTCATTACTAAATAGGGTACCTCTGGGATCATGTATGGGGACCCATTAACGATAATACTAATATTAACAATAATACGAAAGGTCTTCAAGGTAAGGTATGTTGAACATGACACAAAGGTTTGCAACAGGGTAGATGTTCTTGGTGGAACAAGCCAAATGGCAATTGATTTAAGTAACTTAGAAGTTTTAAGTTAGTTAGAATGGTCAGTAGTGTGACAGCTGCAGTTGAAGTTGGTAAATGTAAAATAAGGCACTTAGGACATAAAAATATTGCGTCTTGGGGTACTGTTCCAGCAGCGACAACAGAACAGAGGCAATGTGATAACATATTGGAAAGAGCAAGCAGGGTGATGAGTTGTATAGCTAGAGGCATTATTAGCAGGGAGAGGGATATGCTTATGCCACTTTACAGACCTCTGGTCACACATTTTGTAATGTGTACAGTTCTGGGGATGGGGTCTCTAGAAGCTTAGGGGCGTTTTGTAGAGAGTTCAGAGAAGGGCTACTAAAATGGTGAATGGTTTGCAGGACAAAAAAGATCAGGGAAGATTAAAGTATCTCAATATGTATAGTTTGGAAAGAAGATAGAGAGGAGATGTGATAGAAACATTTAAATATGAAAAACGATTTAACAGAGGGACGTTTAGTCCAAAGAATGAGAAATAGAACAAGAGGTCATAAACATTAGAGGGTCAAAGGCTTAGATGTACTTTACCGAGAGATGTTAAAGCACTGAGGGAATTTAAACATGCATAGGATAGGCATAAAGCTTTCCTGAATGTAAGATGAGTCCAGGATTTGATTAGGTTTGACAGGAGAGCTTCCAAGAGACTTGAGGTTTAATCTCCCTCGCTTCCCTATTCATTATAAAGGACCAACACGAGTTTGTCCAGCAAGAAAGGCTTGTCTGGCCCTGTATAATTCCATGGGTGAGGAGAGTTATGTTTACGTTACTTGTCTTGACTACATCAATCCTATTTGATGCCAGTATAGAAATGCAGACGTCGGTGAGAAAAGTTGGTTTTGCCAGGGGTTACCGAAGACCAAGAAATGTCTCACGTCTGCGAACAAAGGATATACAAGTTGGGATGAGAGCCTATGGTGTGTGTGTGTATATGAGATGCATAATATGTGTCTATAGTGTATTTTAGGGGATTATCTCCTATGTGCTTGTGGTAAAAGGACCAGTAAAGCTGGAATGGCCTCAAGATCAGGATCTCTCATGCTTCTATCGGTATACCTGTGAGTAACTATACAGGTAGGAGAGTTGACACAGAAGGGATTAATAGCAGCAGTGGTAAAAGATTAGAATCTGATGGGGGCAATTAAGATAATTCAAATAGTTAATAGGAAGTGAATTTGCAGTATGGATAAGGTTCAGGGGGATAGTAATGATAAAGACCTCTAGAATGTAAGCTTGCGAGTAGGGCCCTCTTTACCTAATATATCGGTTTGTCTTTGTCAAGTCTAGTTTTGTCACACCCTTTGAATATATGTATTGTAAGGAGCACTGCAAAACTTCTTGGTGCTATATGAAGGATAATAATTATAATAACGTCAAGGTAGACCATTAAGGGGATGATAGCTTGTAACAATTTCACAGAGCAAAATGTATTAAATAGGAATTAGAGAACAGAGGGCTGCTGATTATAAAGAAACAAATGAGACTGAAATGTTAGAAAACTTATTTTATGCACAGAGATGTCTATATAGAAATGGTTTTGGTATTATGCACAGTATTCCTTTTATTCACTACAAAGTCGTCAGCTCCATTTTAACTGAACCAAGAATGCCCACGATAGGATGTTTAAATATTTAATTGGCTTTGTTTTAAATAGATGTTATGAGCAGATCACAGACTGACTCACTTTTATTGTAAGCCACCACTGCTTAAGTGCACCTGAATAAAGAGTCAATAAAAAACAGCTAATTAATCAAGTGTTTTTAATCTGTTGCTGCTTTCTTACCACAAAAAACATTACTTAGCAGAAGTAACCCTCCTTGCAACCGGAAGCTGTAATGTGATTATTATATATAGCATGTTCCTACATGCAGCATCTTTGCCATTATTAGAGTTCTGCTACTCTCATTACTCAAATTCTTCTCATTCATTCAGGTTAGAGAAGTTTCTTATAAGCAAGACTCCATTCAATGCCATTGTGCTGTATACAGGGGCCGTTGGAGAGTTTATGGGCTTTGCGATGATAATTTTTGGGGTTTCCACCTGAGAATCTTCGCCTGTTGGCCAATGCAATGTTTTAAATAATTGATTCTTAACTCACTTTCATACCAGGAGACCGTGAAATGAGTCGAAAGAATGTTGTGCCTAATGAACATGGTTTTTTTTTTTTTTGGAATTCATGTCTCCATGTGATTTTGGACTTCTGATGTCACCAAATGCCAGAATATAGCCTATAGCTATATCTCCATTACCTTGCTATAAGTAAAAAATGCCCAATTTTTTAATGGTTTTGATTGCCAACCCATAAGCCTATATGTTCCCAAAATGCCGTATTGTTCTTGTGATCACACCAAACCTTTTAAAACCCTTTCGGTGCCCTTGTTCCCCCTTGTTGAGAACGATGCGTTGACTGCAGTGAGATCACTGTTTCGCAGAGGGGAGGGATGGCTGCGCACGAGGCTCTCGTCAGCCCTTGTTTTGCTCTCTCAGGAAGCCCCGCTTTTGTGCTGCGGCGTCACTACCTCCTTTCAGTTGACTCTGTAGCCCGATTCATTTCCCGCAGTGTCTCTGCTTTTCCGCCTCATTGCCTGGGAGCTGGCCTCTCCTGTAATCCCCCTCTGCCACCAGTCCTGGCACAGACAATGCTGTTATTATTTTAGGCTCTATAATCAATTATCAGACGCTATTAAACCATATTGCTTTTTTTTTTTGACATGGCGTTACAGGCTAAATGTGATGCAGCTCTCACTGTGCGTGACAAACTTTCAGCTTCAGTTCAGTTGATGGCAAAAATCAGATCATGATGGTGTGACACAGTTTCGTGCCAAGGCCAGGTTGACCGATGTTCCGGCTTGCATTCCCTTTGTAGTATAATTTTTATGGCAGAGAAACAGTATTTTTTTTTATATCTAGCAAAAGAACATGTACTTTAGTTAACTCTGCCTCAGTCAAATTTATAGAGGAGTGTTACTGTAAAAAAGGAAAGTTGAAGGAGGTACAAGCAACACCAATATATCTTTCCAGGCCCTGGAACATGCATATTCCTGGAATACGCATCGAATTTAAACAATTTATACCTGTTTGCATCAAAGATTTAAATGTTCTAATTTAAAAAAAGAGATCTGAAAATGGTGATTTTTTAAATTCTTATTTGATATTAAATTTCATTATTTTTCTCCACTGAAAGCCATTACGTCCATCTACAGTTTTCACGGACGGTAAAGTCCAAATGAAATGAAACAAATCTATTTTACTTTATTGAGAGGGAACACCCTCTTATTTTTATATCTTTGTTTATCGCATATTTAAGTGATCAGGGTAACATTTTCCTCATTTGAAGCACATAACGTTCTGCCTAAGTGTTTGTTGGTTTCTGGTGATGTCGCCTTTCCTAGCCAGACTTTAGACACTGTGCCATTCGTCAAGCCAGAATATTGTTGCAAATATGCGTTTTTGGTATTTTTGAGATACATGGCTTGCCATGCGCCATACATATTTGCAGTGTTAGGTTAAAGGGAAAACACAATTGTCCAGTTGGGTGGCGCCAAACGCTGGCCTCGCATTTCCCTAAAATGAAGCTGTGTGAAGTTTTGAGTCATGATTGTAAGGAGACATGTCCATTTTAAGCAACTCTGTGTTCCAGATTCAATCTCGGCCGCAGCAGCCTGAACCATTCACACGGCGTGTTAAACCTTGGTTTGATACGTCATTGCTTTTTCAATCAAGCTGCTTATTTAACTTTTTTAGATTGTCGTTTTGTCCCTTTGACTCCGCTAAGCGCTCTTGTAGATTTCTGTTTGGATGTAGCTGTGGGAAGCTTTTTTAAAGGCCTCGGAAGTATTCTAGAGACTAACGCCAGTTGTCATGACACAGGAGGGTATGATCTCAGCCCTGAGAAATTCTGTGTGTGTCTGAAAAGATTGGAGAAAGACACAGACCTGACCTGTTCTCTATACTGGGGAGGACTACACTTGCTCTGTATAAACAAGTTAACTCTTTAAGGATCACAGGGGCTCAGCAGACCGCACCTAATGCGGCTGATGTGCACACAGTCAATGAAATGTGTAGAAAGTCTTTACAGAATTTTATAAATATACACCTCTGCAGAATATGATAGCGCTATATAAATCAATAGATAACAATAAATTGCTCCTGAAATGACGTTCCCCCCCCATACTGTATTTTACCACTTAATTGTTCCTATTGTTTTTGTACAATGATATTAAATATATTACTGAGCATAGTTAGTATCTTGCTGATTATTCTGTGACTATTATTTAATTTTCCAAAATGCCCCCCATATGTGTAAGTAAAAATGACTATTAACAAAAATAAACATATTGAGTAAAATGGGAGTGGTATTCTCCAAAAAGGAGAGTAACTGAGAAAGTTTGGGTTGATTTATATGATTAAAGTGCAAAAATGGGGATGGCGTTACATTCATTTAGTGCTGTAGTTTTGTGCATGTCTTTTTTATCGGATGATGCCGGGTGATACAGAAGAACTGCATTTTAGAATGTTAGGTGTACTTAAGGTTATTTGGGGGTAGGATTTAAACTCCCTTCCTCCCTGTTTCTTAGAAGAATGTTTGGAAAGCTCTAAATTCCTCTTGCGTTGTCGAGAGGGAAGGGCAGGAAGTGAGTCGTTGTGATTCATGCTGCGGTCAAAAGATGGGTAAACAGGTACCCTCCAGGGGAATTTGTCATTTCCAGGTCATGCAGGTGATCACCTAGGTTTTTTACTTAATAGTAAAAAATACTGGCTGAGGAGCAAGCCTTAGGTGCCATCTTTTCTGGAACAACTTAGCAGCTTTCAAGTGTTTCAAGTGATTTCTTTTCCATGTACCGGTAATTAAAATGTTAAACTTCTGATCTGCACAAGGAGCCATCAGTGTAAGGTTTGGATGAAAGAACATTACTGTGGCATCAATGCAAAAATCTTTTAGATGGTTCAATTTCACTTGGTTGAATTTTCACTTAAGGTGATAGCATTGAGTTGACTCTCGTGGTGCTTTATTTTGTTACAGCATTTCCTTCCCCCCCCAAATTATTTTGCTGTTGGAACTTTCCAAATTGCTAAATGTGTGACCTTTTCTCTAAAGCATGTGCTCCATGTGATTAATGTTTTTCCTCTATTACTGTCTCCTATATACATTCATTGACCATGCAAAGCATCTTCACTGCCTTAACCAGGCTTGCCTTGAGTGTAACAAAAGTACATGGTTGTTCTCTCCTGTTATGTTATCTGTCCTCTATCATTAAGCTTTCAATTGGTTTGAGAGGAAACTTTGCAAGTATGTATAAGAAAAAAAGATAGATTTTATTGTATTATTATTGTACTCGCTACATTTTTGTTTTATCCAGAATATGCGTTGTTTGCAAGAGAGGCACTGTCTTTATGTCCACTGCATGTCCTTGTCCCTTTAGTTCATCGCTGTCTGTATTTCCCCTCTAGGACATATATGCTCTGCCAGGGAAGCCACGAAGCCCAGTTACTCCTGTTGTGTAACTATGTTATGTAAGATTCAGATAATAATGGTAAATAATTCTGTCAAAAGACAGTAAAAAAATGTCTTACCAATTATCACTGGAATTTGCTTTGACTGCTCACTATTTCTTAATAATCTTTGTTTATTGATCATACTAGGAGAGATATCTTAAATTTTTCCTGGCATCTTCTTGCCCGGGGGGGGGGGGGGGAGTAAAGCCCGTCAGCACCTCGCCCTTCCCCCACATACTCATTGACTTACATATGCATACACGCTAACACAAACTTATACCAACATACATGTACTCCTACTTAACACACACACATTCCCTCACACACCCACATTTATCCTGACCCCCTCCCTTACCAGTCTAGAATTGTTTACAAAGTACCGGTCTGACTTGGACTGGACTGGTCTAGGTCGGACTGGCACTTTGTAAATAATCTAAACCCCCCGTCATCAAAGCTTTTAGTATAAGTAAATCCTTCTCAGCTACCCTCACAATGAAGATGAACTTGGATGGGAATAATCATACAGATCCTGACAACGGGAAGTTAAGATTGCTGCTCCCGTGGTATAAAAAAACTGGGTTTCTATTACACATATCAACATGAACACCATTTTCCCTAGATTTATTTAGTGGATAAATGCGAAAAAAGTAAAGACGCCCAAAGGTGGTGGGGTTGACAGAAACATTAAGCAGGTGCAAGGAAATGGGTTTTGGAACGGATAGTATGGTCCTCTTCTCTTTCAGTGCAAGTATGTTTTTTCATATGTTCATGGTATTCATTTTGTATTTTCCCTCATTGTAATAGTGCTACAAAATCTGCCCACATTTTACAATTAAATTATGGTGATAAAGTTTAAATTACATTAGCAGTATATGTAATGAAAATGATAATGAAAAGTGTGGGCTGTTGCGAACGCCATTTTAGCAAGCAGACGCCTCTCTGATGCCTCAGAATTTAAAGAGCTAAGTTGGCCATTTTTTTTAAACCGCTCCTGTCTTCAAAATAAATCCAACATGGTATAGGTACTGAACTTACATTTGTTCATAAAAAATATTTTATTTGTTTTGGAGCTCAGCTGCTTAACTCCATGAGGAAAATGTATTTTATTTTTAGGTTTATTTAAATGGCACCCGTTTTTTGTATTTGTGTTCCTCGTGTAACCATGAGTACCTGGTGCTGATACTAAACATAGTATTTTTCATCTGGTAGTTGAGTTTAATGATCTTATGGGTGATGACATTAATGTCATTTTTTGTTTTTGGTCTTTTGAACATTATTTTTTTGGCCAGGCTAAAATTTAATAAAGCAGCTACATCTAAATCAGAACTGTTAATATTTTAACTTCTGCCTTTCTCCTTCAGACGAGGCTAGTAGGTAATGTTGGTGTGACACGGCTGTTATTTGATACTTTCGTTGAGTCACGTGGTGAAATGTGTGTATTAATGAGCATTCCGGGGGTGGTCTTGGTGTATTAATCTTTTGGCATCTGTACTCTTAATTCACAGCGTCCCTGTGTCTCTCCCAGGGTTGGGTAGCTGGGAGGCAGGATAGGCTTTTGGCTTTGTTTTCGCGCTCCCGCCTTAAAGTTGTCAGTATAATATGTAGGTAAATGTGTTCTGACACTCCATGTCCATTACATAACAAAACAAATATATCTGAAACATTTTGTTTTTTCTTTCTTTTTAGTTTTGTATGCGTATTTTCTCTATTTGAATCTGTTTGTGCTTTTTATGCTTCCTATCTTCAAATATCTGCTTCACGCTGTCTTCTAAATTAACTAATTCCCGCTTTATTTACATATAATCCTTTAGACCAGTGGTTCTCAACCCTGTCTTCAGTGGGTCGCGGAGGGTCAGGGCCAGACTGGAGACATACTGGGAAAATTTCACTTTCCTGGGGCTGCCTTACACATTTAGCGGCAATCCGCGAGAAGCAGGCTGTCAGGACCGCGGCCGCAACAATCGGGGCCATCAGGAGCCTCCGGTCCGGCATGTATTTTAGTATTACTCCCCGACGGCAAAGCAAGTTGCTTGATTGGTTTGCTGTCGCTGTCTGCTCCTAGTGGGGGCTGAATAAAGTTTTTCTCTGATTGCGCCTCCCCTCTTATGGCTGCAGCCCGCGGACAGCCTTTCCACTCCCTCATCTTTTCTGAGGTTATTTTTGGGTCGCGACTTAATGACCAAAGACAAATGTGGGTCCTGAGGATACACGGGTTGAGAACCACTGCTTTAGACCAGGAAGGTGTCCCGCTACAGTATTGAATTAAGTGAATACTTTTGCCCTGCCCTTTCAGTTTGAGCGCTTAGAGTAGTGCAGCCTTTTATATCCCAACTGAGCAGTGTTTTATTATTATTTATTGTTTTATATAGCGCCATCAGATGCCGTAGCGCAGTACAGCGTTCGTCAGGTCATCCTGAGGAGAGCTTGGATTCACCAGTCTGTAGCCTCTGACTTATGAACATACCAGGGAACTCTACGGGTTTCGCCCAGAAGCTCTGGGTGCAGCGGTGTTCAGCGTGAAACTCTGGGTCGCGGGAGTGGCGTTGCGATGCGTCCCACTTACCCTCCAGAGAGCTTTCCAGCAACGCCATTGGATCCAACCACCGACAGCAGCATGACTGCCTACTGGGAGGCATATGTTACATAGTTACATAGTTCGTCCACCAAGTTCAGCCTTTCCCATATCTGTTTATTTCTTGCCCTGGGTCCAAATATGCTTATGAATATGCTTATGAATACTATACACCAATAGGTCAGAGGTCAAAGCTTCTTCCTTTGAAGCAGTAACTCTGGTTTGCTGTCAGGCCCCAGTCTGTGTTATGTCTGCATGCCCTTTATATATGTCTTCAACTGGCTGCTGCTTTGGTGTAGTGCTTTACCAAATACCGTTGCCCATCCTTCAACTACACGCTAAGAATGAGATCTTTCTCTACTAAGAAACGCATGCAGGCGTCAATCATAATAAAAGAAAAATACTTGGCAGATGCATCAGAAAAAAAGTGCAAAATAATGGAAAAACTAAGTGTGCTGTTTGAAAAATACCACATACATTGTGCCAAGGGGTGGCTGTAAATACGAGGCTCCAATATACTGTAAAATTCGATAATTCCACTTGGGCAGCATGTGTAGTGTTTTTTGTTTTTTGTTTTGTCTTACATCTTTTATAATTTTAATTAACATCCTCTTCCATAAGCAGCCGTCAGTGACTATTTTTTATTATTATTTTTTATCTATATAGCACCAACAATTTATGCAGCGCATATACTATGTTAATGAAAGTGAACTTTTATCGTGGGGAAAAAGGATGCTGTTTTTATTAAGGATAAGGCCGTTACCCAAGAAACATTACTAAATGTTTTTTTTATTTTTTTTTTAAATGTCAATGGCGCTTTAAGTGTTAATTTATTATTTTAATGGTCATGAACATTTCTTTAGTCCTAGAATATGTTGGGTCAATGACATATAATGTAAGGTACAACTGAGAGAAGAGATACTTTCTCCTCCCTAAAGTAATACTTTTGGATAGTGCTTAATGGCTGTATACCTATTTTTGTTTGTGTGCCACCTTCATCACGGTCCGGATACTTTGACTCTCTTCCTTATACAGGCTACTGAGTAGCAGCTGGGTGGCTGCTGGGACCTCAGTGTGTGTGCTGGCAGCCATGTGGTGCTAAGGCATGCGTGCTACTTATGATAAGATGGCTCGGTAGAACGTTCCTTGCCATTTGATGGCTGTGGGCAGCTGTAAAATGAACAAGGTCAGACTGCTTGAGTGATGTCAGCTGACTGTTATCCCTCAGAGTCCTACATTTAGTAGCTGCTGCCTATTGATGAAAATTAATACGGTATGTGTACGTTTTTTATATATTACACATACGCACAGCTTTCTCATATATTGGCAAACTAAATCATTACTAAGGCAAAACAGGATCAACAGTTGTGATCCCATCCTGTGAAAGCCATACTTGATGTGACCTGTAGGACATCCGTTACCAATGGAACGAAAGGCTTAGTAGCTGGACTCGTCTACGCTGCTTTTTGCTTTTAGGAAATGTTTTATACCATGTGATAGGTTTCCTCAACTTCCGTTTATTGGCTTAAAGGCAATATAAGAGGTTTGCTTGTTTTTGTCTGTAAAAAAACAAACAAACCAATATATATATATATATATATATTATATATATATTATTAATTTTTTTTTCTACTATTTTATATAACATCTTAAAAGTGTTAGTATTGAATCTTAATAGTTTGTGACACATTTCCTTGGAGTTTATTATGTGAGTTGTGCATACATTCCACATTTGTTCAGAGCCTAAACTGGTATCTGGCAGGAGCTCTGCGGTCCGAGATGAGCCCAGACAGACTCTCTGATCTGACAGGTGCGGCATTGCTGACAGTCGTAGAGAGGGCAGCTGGGGCAGAGAATACATACCGGACAGCTGTGATGGTCGCTCCCACCCCTCATTCATTTTATGATAGGCCTTCATTGTCGAGCAATGAAGTAGGAATGTGCGATAATGAGGGACACAACCTTAAGAACAACAACACACACAATCTTGTATGGATCCATAGATGCCCTTAATGACATTTGTTCATGGCTTACACATAGTCATAGTAGGACAGCCCCACTTGTGAGAAATCAGAAACCCTGTCATAGTAAATGACTGCCAGCTACAGATTTCCACCTATGGTTTATTGTGATTATTTAATTAGATTGTAAGCTTGCAAGCAGGGCTCTCTGCGCCTAATGGTTGGGTTTGTCAATTCTAGTCTAGTCTTCTCATACCTCTTGAATACATGTATTGTAAGAAGCGCTTTGTAAGTTGTTGCCACTATATAAATAAAACATAATAGACAAATTTGAGCCTTTTGAAAAGCCACTTGTATGATGGCCTTGCAGATTGGTTGTGGCCTGATGCTAACCCTGCCGGCTTGTTAGAGATGTGGTAGCACTTCAGTGGGTGGAAGATCTGTACTTTGTTTTGTGTTAAGACTTGAGGTTAAACCGATAGCTTGGGGAAGCGAGTATGCATGCAGAGATAACCCTGCTTTACTTTTGTCCTCTGAAAATGTGTGTGACCTATTGTATTACAAGAAGAATAGAGAACTTGCCCAGCAAGGGACAGGCGTAGAGAATTGCTGATAAATAGAACTTTGCAGGTTAACCCTTTTATGGTTGGAATTTCTGCAATGAGTAGGACATTGACCATACTTCTGAAAACTTGGTTTTGGAGAGTACATTACAGAGAAATATATACCGTGCACTTATTTGAGCTAATTAGTGCCTGCATTTTACCAACGCACCCAGTGCTTTTTCCCCCCCAGTGCTTAAAGGGTTTCACTTCTAACACGTGCTTATCTTTTCCTGTTACATGAGAACTAAAAATATTCTGCAGCTCCATCATTCCTGATGGGATGGGTCACATGGAGAGTCTTCTAGTGAACAGTACAGAGGGAAAAGGGGGGGACGCATATCTGCTCAGCTGTTCCCACAGTCATTTAACCCACAAAATGAAAGTGCATTTCTTAATTTTATTTTTGCATAACCTTAGGTAGGCTTGAATACCTACTGTATATATGCTACATCAACCAGTAATTAGTAGTTGCAGTGTTTTAGCATCTGGGTTTAACGGTGGATGTGACCGTTGGGGTGGCCATCATTGGTGTTCATATAAGTTCAGTCTTGGGTAAGTTATGGTACCAATATTGTAGAGACACCCCAGCCTTTTGTGTTATAGTTCTACCTCGATTTAATGGGTTCCAATGCATTTACTTCATGCAAATTTGGCAGAGACTTCTCTCTTTTTCCTCCTCCCCGTGCCCGCCTTTACAGAAAGAGAAAGCATATTGAAGCATCATGTGAGTTGTTTGGAAATTGAGGGACTATGATTCATCGACAGCAGTGGTTGAGGAGTTGCTTAGACACTGTATACTCTGATGGGGTTTCTCAAGACTCCCTGCCACAGATCACACATATTGTGAACAGGAGAGCAGAAATGCAGAACCCTGCTTCCTGATCAAAGCAAACTATGAGATCAGAAACAGGAAATCAGAAACTCTCTTTAAAACAGGGTTTTCCTTAATATGGCTCTCGTAGTTAGTGGGAGTGATGGTTGAGGTTGTTGGTTACATCCTTCCTTGAAGTGGGTCTCCTCTTTGTGGGAGCCACCAAGAGACCTTAGTGGCTTTGTCCTGGAAGAAGGAAGGTGCTGCAATTCCCCTTAAGGGGAGTGCAACCCCAGAAGTAGTAGACTTGGGGACCTGGTTTCCATGTGAGAGAGAAAAACAGATGTTGTTAATATTGTAGTATACGATCGGGGATTTGTCGAAGGGGCAACGTCTATCAATAAGTGTATAGTCCTAGTAGGGAAGTAATTATTTTATCAATTTGAGAATATGATTGCGATCATTACCATATGACAGACAAACTAATTGGTCTGGAGTGTGAAAATATTGAATCATTCTCAGATATGTGATGTATTTTCCATCAGATCTGAGAAAGCAATTTTTATTCACACTCCCTGTTGGAAAGAAAACAGCATTGTGTACGTTTTGTGGCGATGCCGGCTTTTGCATAAAATGGTATAATTGTCATTAAAATCGGTTTACTGATTTATATCTGCTTTCTTCTTCAGCACATGTTTGTATAGGTTCACTTTACTGGGGTTGCAAACAATGGGAATGTGTTTATCCCTTTAATCTGCTGTTTTCTATTGACGTCTACTGAGATTACCCTCTAAACCCCAGTTTGAGCCCAGGTATTATAATAAAATCAGCAATTGATTTGTGGTTGAGACGTTATTATGTAAATGATCCTGACAAACCTTTTGCTTCTTAAATCTCGACATCACACTGAGAAGTGATAGACGTTTTGACAAGTACAGTGAATTGGTGAAAGGTGAATTATTTTAGAAACCTGTTATGTAATGAGTCTAATGACCAATATTTTTCCTCTACAGATGTTAAATTAAATAAAGAAGATGTTGATGTACAACAAGACACAACGGAAACCCCTTTGCAGAAGACAGACCCCCAGCTAGAAGGTTGTCAGATGAGCACAAGGACAGAGACTCCCAGCTCCTCTTCTATGTCTAAGTGTCATAGCTCCCCTCAACAGACTGAAGGTCCTCTCCTTGATGGACCAGAACCCTCATCCTCACCCTTGCCCACACTGGAGGCATCCAGATTATCCCCTGAGGGCCACAGCTCATCAACACAGACAGAAAGTCAGGCCTCCTCTCCAATATCCGCAGGATGTAGTTCGCAGAAAGAAGAGCAAATTGCAAAATGTGATGCCCCGTCTCCCCCTCCTGCTCCATCTCCTAGTACTGTTGTCAGTTCCAGGCAAAAACCTGGTGAGTATCCTATGGTACTGGTCAGCGAGTGTGGGAATTAGAATGGCCCAAGCCTTTTTTAAATTGTATTTCCTTTTTACTACAGTATTGATAAAGTACTTTCTTCTGCAATAATAACATCAGCAGCGTCAAAAAAGTATTAACATGCTTTAAAGATATCAGTGTGATTTTTATCATACCCTTGTAGCTTTTAGGTCAAAGGAAATTCCTGTTCTACATTTGTTGATTGACGAGAGTCTGGCACACTAACCCAGTGCTCGAAAGAAACCCAGGCACTAGGCGATCATGGCATCTAGAAATTCCATCCTGGGACCTAGGGTTTCATCAGCCAGTGAGGAACAAGCGTTGTAGATGCATTATGGGAAATATGTCCAAAGTGGAAGCAACTGATGCATTTTATATATAGATTAAAAAATGTTATTCCTTTTCTTTCCATTTGGGTGGGGGAGAATACCAATGAAACATATGGCACCGGTAATGTTGGTAAATAGTCACTCTGATTTATGATGTAAAATGTGGATGTTATTGAAAGACGTCCAAATGTTTTGTTACATATGGCCGTGGACTTTGTTGGGCTTGGAAATTTCCTCACGAAGAGAGTAAGTCGATTTTGCATGTCTTGTGAGGTTTGAAAACTGCTGTTAATGTTATTGTGTCCACGGATGAGTTGTGGTATCCACATGCATTGTGTCTGGAGAAGGGTAACGATGCATAGGATTGCATACTATGTTGCTGCTGGCCTCTTCTTTCACAGAGTAACTGTTCTTTAAAGCATATAGACCAAAAACATTAAACATTCTTTACAATAGAGGGGATTTATGGAAACATTTAAATGCTTAAGTGGATTTAACAAAGTACATGAGGAAAGTTTATTTCAAAGAAGGTTAAATGTTAGCAGTCGTAGTCTAAAACTAGAGGGTCAGATGTAATGTAAGGAAGATGAACTTTACTGATGGTTCTTCTCTACCTTCAAATTGTATGTTTCTCTGGTTCATTAGATGATTATAAAGTGGCTTGGAGCTAAATAATGACTACTATGGATAGCAATTTAATGTCCTCTTGAACCATTAACGGTTAGGTGTAAAAATGGATTGTGGTGCAAAATTTGAAAGGTGGTCAATAGAACATTATGTCTGGTTCGGTCAATCCATTTGCTACTTTGGGGGACGAAACCACTTTTCAGTCTTTGCTCCTCAATGATCAATTTAATACATAACACCCTTTGTGCCCATAATAAATATGACCTTATGGGTTCAAAACTTGTACACAAGAAAGAATTGACATAAGTCTTTGCGATTAAAACCAAGTTATAGGTGAGTGAAATGATATTATGCATGCATTGGGAATAGGAAAGCATTTAAATGAAAACATTTAATATTTTCAAAACTGAATTGTCGATCTCAAAAACCAAGTTATGAGCAAAGCTATTTAATTAATAGGAAATGGATCAGGATCCAGGATGTTCATATGATGTTTACAAAACAATCCTATTATCTACTCATTTATATATGTGCCTAGTAGTTTTTACAAAAACAATACACTTTTGAATGTCTACAGACACCCAAAAAGCAGAACAGCGGCAGAAGCTGGCCAAGGAGAGACGGGAAGAGAGAGCCAAGTATTTGGGTGAGTTCACCTGTGTTTAAAATATTTCATTCCTGAATCCTACATTTTGCGGTTTCGTGCAGTAAATAAACTTGTGTAGCGGTGTTAAAAAGCTGAGATTCCAAGTATGTGCGTACAATGGGAGCAGATTACCCCCTACTCACAAACACACACAATTATTTGTTTCTCCCCTTACGCTATGAAGTTGATTATCGCAGGCAGCTTTTGCAAGGGTGGGTGAGGAGAGCAGAGAGAACATCAGAAGTGAAAACGTATTAAATAATGCTGCCTGTGTAAGATTCAGAGATCTCCGCTTCCCTGGGGGGAAAAACAAACAAACAAACAAAGAAGTAAGCACACGCTGTTGGTACACTTATAATTGATTTTATGTAAAAACCTGTAACAGTTCCCCTTTTGAAAGTAGCAGCCTAGAACCTATCCAGTAGTAATGCAGCAGCAATCGGCTCTACTAGAAGCCGCCCTAGGTAGCCAAGGTATAGCCGTGATAGATCTTCCCTCGTAAACCCATGTCTTGCACATGAATATTTTATTGGCTGTGTAGTTTGTAAACCGTAAGTATTTCACGTGGCCCAGTGGTAACGTGTACTATGTGTTTAAGGAAGGCAGATCACTTGATGTTTTTGTGCTGCAGACGCCTAGCTGGCCTGCGGGTCCCTTTGCTCGCTCTGCATTGGCTCAATGGTTTTAAACGGCTATATCTGCATTGTTATGTTTTCGCAGGCAATCCATTAGTCTTTGTGAGCATTACATCTTTCACCACATCACTTTAGTGCGTTTAGTGCTGCTATGCACAGTGGCAAAATCGAAAGGTGCATTGAGATAATGTTCACCCGTGTGGCATCCATCCAGCTCCTGAGAAATTGATGGATTTAAAATATTAACCGTGTTCTTTTTCTGGTGTTTTATGGCGATCATAAACATTGATCCAAACCCACTGCAGAATAATTTTCTGCAGATTCCCGGATCTCGCTGCAGATGCCAGGGAGGGAAAGGCTTTGCACAGGGTGTGGCTGCGTGAAAATGATAAAGCAGATCCGCACGATTATATAGTGAAATGTATTTTAATCACCAAAGAGCAATGGTACGTATATATATATGTAATGGCAGAAGAAACGCATCGACAGGTAGTGGTAACAAGCAGAGTTATGCTTACTCTGTTTTTTTTTTTTTTGCTATTATATAATTTTGTGGTATGTGCCATTTCTAGTTGGTGGTTAAATTTAATTATATATATTATTAATTATATATACACATATATATTATATATATATATAATATATATATTATATATATATATATATATAACATATATATATATATATACATATATATACACACACTCGATCAGTATAATTTATTTCCTAGTGTACTTCTTATTGCCTTGGAAGATTCAGGATTTTTTTTCTCTGCTGTCCTGATAAGAGCTGAGGGTCACTTCAATGCATATGATTGCTGCTTGGTCCCTTTAGATTGTCATGTAGTTACTTTTGCAAATGCTTGGCTGCAGCTTCAGTGTCATGTAGGTTGATGTCAGACCTTTAACTGTCTCTTTAACCAATCTTCTGTTAACTCTTTAGCTGCCAAGAAGAATGTGTGGTTGGAGAAAGAAGAGAAGGCCAGACAGCTTCGGGAGAAGCAGCTCCAAGACCGCAAGAAGAAGCTGGAGGAACAGAGGCTGAAAGCAGAAAGGAAGCGGGTTCTGCTTGAAGAACGGCAACGGCTAAAACACGAGAAGAACAAGGTATTTGGGCTGAGCGGCTGTTTATGAACAGAAAACAGTATTCTGCAGCACTGGTGCGGTATTAAAGATAAAGTAGATCTTTAAACTGTACGGTGCTCTCCATTCCTGTTGTCAAGTGTCAGAAACACAACTGCAGACCTTCACTTTTGGTTCTGTACCTCAGCCACAGGTGGCAATACCGTAGGAGCAATTTAAGTACCGCACATGTCTACAGAGTAACAATCATGTGGATGCAAACCGCCACTCCCTAAATACTGCGTTTGCCATGTTTAAATTCTTTACCTAACATTGTGCCAGTTCTTGTGCCCCCTATATGTGTGGATATTTAGTAATACACGGAGATTGCAGGAGACATTAATACTTCCCCTTCTAATATCTCTATGCATTGTGAAGATCTAATCCCAGTAACCTTCCCCTGCTGAAGAAAAGAGCAGGTCCTGGGCTTAATTATATGTTGTGCAGGGGCAACACAACTCTTCACGGTGCATATTTATGCCAATGAGTTGAAATGTAGAATCCTGCATTGTATGATTTATGTATATCTTATTATATATTTAGACTGTGCAAAAATAAAATAGCAGCCTCCTTGCATATCTTCAGAGTGCCAGGCATGGGGAAAAATGCCATAGAAGCTAAGCAAAAAGCCATTAAAGACTGTTTACCCCATGTTGGTTCAGAGCCATTGTCAGATGGCCAGCTGCAGAGAGCTTCCTGTTAATAATAAGTATTTATCCTAAGGAACGATACGAGGCTGCGGTAAACAGATCCGCCAAGAAGACGTGGGCAGAGATCCGGCAGCAGAGGTGGTCGTGGGCAGGAGCACTGATCCAGAACTCCCCTGGACCTAGAGGTGGTGAGTAACGGTGCCTAGCAGTAAGTCTGTGGCATCATTAGGTGTACTCCAGTCCTGTCTGTTATAAAGAAATCCTCATTCTGAATGCATGTTTCCTTGCATGAACTCTCTCTGATCTTGACCTCTGACACGGGATACACGTTGGGTTGTAAACCATGGAAATGCACTTTAATTGAGGCCAGCAGAAAACATTAACCTTGCGGCTTTCCAGCTTCTTGCTGCTTAGTGGTTTCTGTGCTACTTTAATATATATTTACGTCTCTCAGCAGCTCAAAGTACAATGACCCCAGGATGATTTTTGCTAGACTGAGTCCCCCCCAAAATAGTTCCCCCAAGTGAAAAATAAAAGTATAAGTAGTAAATATGTCCAGCACTAAAACATTGACACTTCGATCATGATACATTTCAAAAAGTACAGTTTATCTGTAATGATCTAGAGGGAAAACAATTTAAAACATTGACACTATTTGCAGTTTGTTTATTAAATGGTTAAAATAACATTTCTTTTTAATTTGAACAAAAATGACATTGCTGTTTGCGCAGGAGCACTTTTCCACCATTATTGTTGCGTGCAATGCATTTTTCCCCATTTAACCGTTTCCACTCAGGGCCTCTCGATTTAACATGAATGCTGGTGATGTTCTGCATTGCTATTGGGGTCTTTGTACTTTGGTACTTTACGTGCACCGGCAGTGGTGTTCTTACTGTGCATGCAACAGCGTACACCTAACACAGTACATTATATATTGCAGGTGCAAACAGATGCTCAGTGTCTGCAGTAAATCTCCCCAGACATGTTGACTCTATAATCAACAAGCGACTGTCTAAATCCTCTGCAACCCTATGGAACTCTCCAAGTAGAAGTAAGCTTTAAATTTAATTGTAGAGGAAGGACGTCCACAGTATGGCCGCAACTAGACCATTGACAGAGCGGTACAGATGGCAGTATCGTGTAATGCACATTTACCATCTACATCATATTATCCAAGTTACCTGTCAAATGCCATCTTACCTATTGCCCCTTTTGGAGTTGTCAGATTACTGCTTATATGGAGAGATTAACTAAATGGGGATAAGTTTTCACTCTCTAACTCCAATGCTGTTCTTTTGAAGTTTTCATCAGTTTCAGTATATTAATATGATATTCATTATTCGCGTGTGAACAACATAATGGTATCCTTGTAGTGTTAGTGTCCATGCACACGTACAGAGTAACCACACACACACACACACACACACACACACAAAGAGATGCTCATGACCTGAAACATGATTTTCCTACGATTTTAGGACCCTGATCCCGTGGCTTAGATATATTGAAGTGCATGTGTATTCTGTACTGTCGTAACATTTCACCATTGCCAAGACTCTGTTTTGATGGTGTATGTGATTTATTCTATTCATTTTTATCGACTGATATAGAATCCTGCTAGTGACCGGATAAAAATAATGACCAAGAGAATAATAAGTAGCATTTATAGCTCTTTATGTGTTCGTATAAAAGCAATCTGAGCCATATTAGTAGGAAAACTAATATAAAAACGAATGTTATATGTTAAATATTAGAAAATATTTATTTGTACATCTTTCCAACTGAATGCCTGCGGTTGTTTATTAGTAAACAGCTGACACTTGCTATAAAGTAGACAGCACTATACATTTACACATTAAAAGCACCAAAAGGATCAATTTCACCAAGTATTTTCTCTATAAGGCACAAGTAGGGTCCTCAATATTTAAAACATTGTATGACAAACTGATGGACAGGCAGCAAAATACAATACAAGTATTAACTGGTGAACAATTTTGAAGGCAGTCTTATTTTAAAACATAATTGTTTTTTTAAGGTCTGTAAACAACCCGGTCTGCAGTATGAATGTGCTTTGGGCAACCTATCTTATTTTTGTTTATCTGATGCCATTGTGTGTGATGCCAGTAAGAGAATGGAAACTTTTTTTCACAATTTCACATGGCGCTGTCAAAATAAACAGTAGGTTCCTAAAAAAAAAAACAAAATAAACATTGATCTGACCATTTACTTATGCAAACAGCTCGAGTGCTCTCAACCTTTGTGGAGCTGCTCCCTTTAACGTAGAGAATTGCTGAGACGTTTCGGTTTCTCAGGAATGTTACTGGTAACCATCTCCGGCCTCCCAGTTATTTCCAGGGTGGATAGTGGAGGAGGAAGTTTCATGATTGTGTAGAAGTCAAGTGGAATTACTGGCCTGTTCTGTCCATTGAGTGTGTGTGTATATGTGTATATATATTATATATTATAATATATATATATATATAACTATATATATATATAAAATATATATATATTGCAAAAAGCAGGCTGTACAGAAGTAATCCTCCAGTGCTTCCCGCTGGTAGCCGAACACCCATGGATCTGCCTGGGGAACAGATGCTGAAGACCCAAAGCGCCTCCAACTCAAACAGAAATAAACGCAGGCTTTGCACGCTAACCCATAAGTGCCATTTAAGCTTTGTGCTTTTTACTCTCATTTATCATACATTTGTATCGCCAGTTTATTACACATTAAAAGCAATTTATACTTACTATAGGAAGTGTGATGCCTGTGTTTATTTCTGTTGCTGTGTATTTATGTATGTATATATATATATATATATATAATATACCATACAGTAATTCAGCTGTTTTTAGTTTATTTGGGAAATGTAGACTCCGTGGAGAGAAAAGAGGCTGACGGATATTGGCTCTGTGTCGTGGTAATGAGAAAAAGCCTGCTCCCTTTTTTTTTTTGGCACACTTGTCCATCATAACATAGCTGACATGGCAATAGCAAATAATCTTAACAGAAGCAAATTAGTAGCCTGCTAGTTTTGCAGACAGCGAGCATAAAGGCAAATTAACACTATGAGACAGACTAATGCCACAGCAAATTGCACTGAATCTGCTTGCTTTGGAATAAAACAGTGTGAATCGCCTCAAAATACATGCTTCTTTTTTGCACAATTCTCTTAATTCTCTTGTCTTATGAATTTCCACTCGTCTCCATTTTTTTTTCTGTTTCTGAATTCTTTTTTTCCTTCCTATTTAAAGACCGAAGTCTACAGCTCAGCCCCTGGGAAAGTAGTATTGTAGACCGATTGATGACTCCCACTCTCTCTTTCCTTGCACGGAGCCGCAGTGCAGCCAACCTTCCAGGGAACAGTCGAGATCTGAGTAAGAATTGGAATGGCATTTGGATTAAAAGGTCGAATAGTAACTTGCTATTGTCTGCTAAAGTGTAAATGAGCGGTAATTACTTATTAGTGTGAATAATGGGGCACCAAGTGATATTCTAACAGGTGTTATACATGAGGGCACATACTTGGAAATTAAGTAACTCTTATGCGGCGTCGTTTTGTTTTGTTAGGTTCTCTTGTTTGTCCTCGCTCTTCTTCTGCCAGCCCTTTGACACCATGTAACAGTCACAAGCACCGCTGCGTAGAACGTCGTAGGACCATTGCCAGTAGCACAGATGTGACCCCTAGGAAAAGCAGTGATTCACAGGTGAGACGCAAAATAATTTAAAAAGTATTAGCACAGCATGCAAACAGTTGGTTTCTCATGTGATTACTGTAAAGTGAAAGTGGACTATTCATATGAAATTATTACAACGTACTACATTTTTTTTTTTAAACGTAGGGTTAAAGTATAGTTTCTTAAAGAAAACATATTTAGTGATTCTAACAGCTCAAGCAGGAACTTTTCTTCTACTTATGCTGCTCGAAGCCTTCATTCTGTGTACTGAGTCTATATTAGCCAAGCCTTTTTAGTTTCATGTTTGTCTGTGTTTCTATGTTCCTTTCTGCTTCTATACTAATTTCAGCTTCTCTCCTACTTTTAACCCTCTTTGCCTTCTGAGTCTATCCACCACCTTATTGCGTGCTGCCTCTACTCTCTATCTGTAAATTTTTTTCTTTTGTGTTGCTTTCTTTATCTTGGCTATTTTACCATCTGTTTCCATCTTGCCAATGTTTTCTTCCAATGCTTTTCTAGAAAAAGAAAGAAAAGAAGGAGAAGGATCGAGAGAACGAGCGAGAGAAGAGTGCTATAACCAGGGAACGTGTCCTAAAGAAACGCCAGTCCCTGCCTGCCACTAAGAGCCACATGTCTCCTGCTTCAGACAGGTCAGCTTACATGAAAATCATTGTTGTGTGTGGTCAATATACAGGACTGTGTCATTTTTTTTTCTTTTATCTCCTTCACAGCTTGTTGAAGTCCAAAAACCGACCGCCCTCACCAGCCACTCCTACTCATCGCGTGGCATCCCCTGTTCAAGGCACCGTGGGACAAATCACCCCAAAGCAGTCCTCCACAAAGAATATTCAAGGGGCAACAAAGGCCAAACTCAAGTCAGAGAAGCGTAAAGAACACAAGCCTAAAGAAGACAAAACTCCCATTAAGACCAGAGAGAAGAAGGAAGAACGTAAGGTGGAGAAAGAGAGGCAGTCGTCACCTGCCCCCCCATCAGAGGAAATAACCAAGTTGCAAGAAGAACAAGAAACGACTCAAATCACAGGTCAGTGCATTGTGGCAATAATTTAAACTATTCTAAATTGAAATAGATTCATTACTGTAATCTATTGCTATGTTGAAGCATCTCTGTCACATCTTTGTCTAGAATACCTTTTTAACCTTGTATTGCTTGTCAG
The DNA here is from genome assembly GCA_009364415.1 of Spea multiplicata. Classification (NCBI taxonomy): domain Eukaryota; kingdom Metazoa; phylum Chordata; class Amphibia; order Anura; family Pelobatidae; genus Spea; species Spea multiplicata. Next base: position 16,717 of record VKOC01016758.1, on the reverse strand, counting down.
ACCTTGCAGCTACTCCATCGATCCCTGTAATTGCCCCTGCACTAGCTCCCTCGTCCATAACCGCATCAGTGATCACGCCATCCCCAGCTCCTTCTCCCAGTAAGCCTATGGCAGGCACTACTGACAAGGAAGAAGCTGCTCGTCTGCTGGCAGAGAAAAGGAGGCAGGCTCGGGAGCAGAGAGAGCGGGAGGAACAAGAGAGGAGAGAGAGGGAGGAACAGGAAAGGTGAGTGTCGCCCTTGTGCTGTGCAATTTTCCTTTGAGTTACAAAACCATAGCCTACATAGGTCAGGTTTCTTAAGCGTGGATTGTTTGAGAAGTACTTCAATATATACATGGATGATGATATACCCTTTTAACACAATGATCTAATATAATGCAGTTTGAGGGGTTTTACACCCACATAAGCTTGGGGCACAGTATTGTGTTTGGTCATGTAGCCATTAGTCCAATGGCAGGTCCAAGACTGATAATTTTAAAGAAAACAGTTTAGAAGTTTGGGGGCCTAATGGGATTAGAAATGTGTTGTATCCCTTGCAACCAGACAGTTTGATGCTTGTTTGCAATTTTATTTACCGGTATTTATTTAGTAATCCTTGCGTTCATGATGAAACATTTCAATTTTTTCAATTTATACTGCAGTATCTCCTCATGAGCATCATCTCATATCCTATGTATAAAATGTATTTCCTTGGCATTCTCAAATGTTTTGCTTTCTCCCAGCCATTGTGCACAGTATATTGTGATGTTTTACTTTTGTAAAATAGTTATAAATTTTGGAAAATATAATGTTTTCTACCAGCTACATATTAGGCTATTTGTATGTGTTTTGTGTAAAAAATAAAATAAAAATCACTACCACAAATTTGACAAAGGCTGGTGGTAGAATGAGTGCACGGAAAGTGTTAAAATACCACCATTTCAAATACCCTAGTGTCTCGTTTTAAAAAAATAGATGGTTTGATGGGGCTAAATTGAATTGACTGGCTACCAAAATGGGACATGGGAGCAGGATGACCAGATGTCAAAATTCCAAACTGAAAATGTTCTGCTCCCAAATGTGGCCTTTTAGCCCCCCAAAACTAGACAAACTTATGCATGATTAATTTCATTGTAGTTAGATGTTTCTGAACACATATTTGTTACATTAAGGGTATTGTTTCTTTGTAACCTTTTTAAAAAAAACACCAAAAATCTTTTACCTCTACAAACTTTGGCAAATGTTGGTGGTAAAATCGCTATATAAAAAGTGTTAAAAGTAATGCAAGTTGAATACTCTGTGTTGTACATATTTTTCAAACGTAGAGATGTGGAGGGTGATATTATGACAGATATCAGTGGTACAATGTCACCATCGCTAATTTTGAGGGGGAAATTTTTTTTTCTTCTTCATATGGGAATAATTACTTATTGCCCTATAACTTGCAAAAAAGCGAGAGAAAAAACATTGGGTATTTCTAAACTGGGGACAAACATTGGAGTCTATTTATCAGTTTTTCATTAACATTTGTAGATGAGTAAAATTTTTTCAAATAAAAGTGAAAAAAAGTTTTCTTTTGTTTTAATTTTTCAGCATTATATATATATATATATTATATATTATTTTACATTAAATGTGGCATCCTTACGTGTTAAGGCTGTATGGGGCATAGACATATCCCATTGACAAATATGCCCAAACATTATTATGTGAAGTTTGAGCATTTTCAAAAACTACACATGAAATGTTTGTAAAGGGGGATTCTGTATTATGTAATCTATTTCTCCTTAAAACAACAACAACAAAAAAAACACTCCAGGATTTCACTTAATGTTTTATCAGGGGTTATTAAGGTTGCTAATTGTGGATTTGTGGCTTCTGCAGGCGTGAGCAGGAAAAGGCTGCCCTCAAGGAGGCTGAGGAGAGGTTGCAGAGGGAGGCAGAGGCACGGCTCCTTGAGGAACAGAAGAGACTGGAAGAGGAAGAGAGGCGTCAAAGGGAAGAAGAGCAGCAGAGAATGGAGGCTGAAGAGCGAGCCAAGGCTGAGCAGGAGGAGACGGCACGTCTGCTGAAACAAGTGAGAAGAATGGGGGTGCCATGTTTGTTCCCCGCTTTCTACACAGGGCAGCAGGATGTTACAACTTTTTAACAAAATATTATACAGGTCTTTCCACAGTGCATTGTTATATAATGTAATAAAATGTATGTAGCCTTCTTGCTTCGCTGCACTTACCCTCTTGGGAAAGAAGTTAATGACTCTCAAATGTCCTTGTCGTATGACAGAGCTTTAAAATAGTGCACAGTACAGCAGCAAATAATGATCTTTCCATAGCAAGTATTTTGGGAACTTTCTGCAGTAATCACACATTACACACATGTTGCTACATTACTTCCCTTGGAGGAAACTAAATGGGGATATATGATGGTATCATATTTCTCTTATGTCTGTCATATTGTGTACATTTTTGCTGATCACATTGATTTTAAATTATTTTTTCATTAAAAGGGTACTTCAGCCATCATATGTCCTTTAATGGATACGACAGCTGTCCCTTTAAATTCCTATGTGGTATCCTTTCCAAATGTATGATTTCAATGGAGGTGCTTTCCTATCACTGACTGGCTGCTTAAACAGCCACATTTAGGGGTTGTTACACCACATATTCTTTAATTTTTTTTAAACCAGTTTAATTAGTGAACATTAAAGTACTTAAAGGGTACTTTAATATGCATTATTTGTTGAGGGGGTTGCCTGGGACACTAAACCATGCCTTTATTCTAAGGTTAACTTCTCATCACCCTCATCACACCGGTTACACAGAACACCCCACTCAATCACCCATACTGGCCATCACACTCTGTGGCTCTGTTAAACTTTGCTGTTTCAGAGACAAGAGCATCAAATGGCAGAGTGGGAGTGGCTGCTGGTGGTCAGTCTTCCTTGATGTAAATAGGGGAGGGGTTTGGAGGAATGACAGGATTCTGTTTCTAGGCAACTGTAGTATTTCAATACACTGAAACACTTTAAACTGTTTTTAAGAGGAGTATTAAAGGAAACAGATTTTTTTGCAGTGTCACCTACATAACACATTTGGGCATGTACATGTAACATCATACACTCATGTACACACATGCCTACGCCATACATTAACACACACTATAACATTAACACTATGTGCTGAGGTACACACTCCTGCTAATGCCATACTGTAGCATTTACAACACCATACACGTCAACACACACTGGCTAACACTAATAATTTACATACATAAAATACCTACTCACTATACATGCATACATGCTGAATCTACAATACAGTAGACATACTGACTCTGGCACTATACATTTACACACATACACACACACACACACACACACTCTGACTCTACAGTATACACACACATACTTACAGACTTACTCCAGCTCTATACATATACACACACTGAATCTGACACTATGGTATATACACAACCACACTGGGCCGCTGCTTATCTTCTGCCATTGTGAGTCTGTCACCCAATCCTTTCCTGCAGTGTGTAGTAAAGCCAGTGCCGTGACGTGCCTAGTGGGGTCACGTAACATGCATTAGGTACGTGAACTCGCTGGGCGCCCCATGGCACTTGCTTCACTGCTCCCCACAGGAAAACATATGGTGCCGTGTTCATAATGGCAAACCTGGCAAGTTTTTAAATCCCTAGGAGGTTTCTGGTCACTATGGCACCCGGCGCAACCTGAAGAACCTTGTATATTTAGATATTTTTCCTTCATAGAAAGAAGAAGCTGAAGCTAAAGCACGAGAAGAAGCTGAAAAACAGAGATTGGAGAGAGAATTGCATTTCCAGAGAGAAGAGAAGGAGAGGCTTGAACGCAAGAAGGTATCTGCTGATAACATAATAGTAGAACACAGCCTTTAGAATTAAAGACCAGTTCAAGTTAGTAAACCCAGTGTATCTTAATTTATTGAAAATTAGACACTGTCTTAGTGATTGGTAAGGAATGTGCAGTGAAGGCAAAGATAGCAGTGCAGTGCCAATTCAGCCTGTGCCAACTCAAGATGATAAGCAAATTGTAAATTATTATTATTTATGATTATCTTATTTATATAGAGCGAGAACAATGTATAAAGTGCTTCCTACAATGCATATATTCAAGGGTTATGACAAAACTATAATTAACAGACTAACCGATTACCATAGGTAGAGAGGACCCTACGTGCAAGCTTACAATTCCAGCTTGCATCTGTTACAAAGATAAAAATAAGTACTAAGCAGTACTTTAATAAATCTTTAAAAAAAAAAAAAACTGCATTGTATTTCCCAGTTTGTATGTTAGAGTTTGTGTAATGTTTTCTGGAGGGTATGTGAAATCTTTTTTTTTTTTTCTGGACTTACTTTGTTTTTTATTTTAGCGTCTTGAAGAGATTATGAAAAGAACAAGAAAATCTGATGCTTCAGACAAAGTGAGTTTACTTCTTTTAAAGTAAAAAAACTACGGGAGATCATAGGTTGATGCATTTGTAAGTTAATATATACACATGCACTTAACCATTTAGATTTTAATACATAGGGATGCTGTGGGGGAAACCATTTTTTCAGATAAAGCATTCGTATCACATTCATCTTCCTTTTTACAGTATCTTAATTGTGAGCATTGCTTTTGTGAAATGTGTGCTTTTTTTCTTGATTCTCTGTGGATCCATGCATTCATTAGGAAACTTCTGTTAAATCTTTGCATCATGTGGTTACTCTTCATTTTAGTTTCTGTACGTATATCAGTTCTATGGGGTATTGCCACAAATGTTTGTCTTAGTCTGAAATATGTGCACTGCTTTTCTGCAGAAGAAAGAGGACAAGCTGACATTGAATGGAAAAGAAACCAAACAGTCTGTACCAAGCAAAGGTAAAAAGGCATTAAGAGGAAATATACCTTTAATGTGTACTTCTTGTTAGACCTGTGAACTGCATATATGAACACCTAATGAAAATAGTGATTAAATCAACCATATGTTGCATGTGCATTGTCTCCAGATGCAGAAAATCCTACTGAAAATATAATGAAAGTGGAACTTCCAGAGAAAAAAGTGGTGAGAATTCAAGAGAAGATGGGAGTACTTGAGTGTCCACAAGGGTATGTAGACAAATGCTTTTATACAATGATTTGGCAATACTGCAACCATATCAGGTTAAATTGTATATGTTTCTCCATCCAACAGTGAAATCGACTAACAAAGTAGATCATCATTCTGATTTTGGTCACCCATTAATTTGTTGCAGCATTCTACAGGAAAAAGGTGTGTTAAATATACCAAATATGGCCATGTGTGTTAATCTCACTTTTGGCATTTATTCAGGGTTCCTGATGCTGTGTTGAACGGGGTCCAAACTCCCAAACAAGAAAATGGATTCTCTTCTACGAATGCTTCCCCTGCTTTTGAGGAGGTGATCACGCTGTCCGACATTAGTAATCCTATTGGCGAGAAAGGAATTTCCCCTGGAGAGCCCATTATTGCTTTTGGCGGAAAAGATTCTTTCATAAATAAGGCAACTGTTCAACCCCCTCAAGTCACAGGTAAAGCTCAAGCGCCAATTAATGTGGTTTTGTGGAGTTATTATAGTTGGAAACAATACTCCAAAAATGGCAGATAATTACCATCATCTTTTTCTTCTGATGTACCAAGTTGGCCTCAAGCCTTGTCAACATCCCTATTTGTGTAACTAACTTCAGTAGTGTATTATGAAGGGCCAGTTCAGCCCTTCTTACTGGAATAGTCTGGAAAATGTTAACCGTTTCATGCAAACTTCTAATTTATTGAAATTCTGAGAGTATTTTGTATTGAGCGTGTGTTCAATGAGCCAATGGCCATTGCATTTTATTCTGAAAATGACTGTAAACAAGAGAATGATTTACAATTATGGTGGCCATCTAGAATTTTTTAACAGCTGTTTGGTCAAATGTGCCTTTAAAGGAACATTCCTACAGTGGTAGCTTACACATTAGGTGCACTAGGCACACTACTAATGTTTCCCAAGATCTGGAGGAGGCTGTGCACTAGTGAATAATCTGACAATGTACCACCACATAACAAATAGCAGTAACTGCTTTGTGTATAGCACTGTAGCCCATTTAAGTGACCGGTGCGGCAGCTATCGCTACACTATGTACTTGAAATGTAAAGAGATTTGTGCGTATGGACATGTACATATTCAGGTGTATGTGCGCACATCGGGGGACATATTGTGGCCCTGCATCCATGTTACACATTGAAATGCTTCTTAGCAATTCCCTCTTTGAACCAACACTAGCTAACAGGCTAGTGTGTGTGCTGGTCACATGGACAGATCGTCCTAGCCTTTCGTCTTAAATCCAGCCTCGCTAGTTTGATGGACTGGGGGGCAATGAGCTGGCAGTGCTACCTTACAAATAACAAGCAATTGTAAGGAAAAATAATACATTGTTTCATTGTTTTTACACTGTTTTATTGAAAGAAAGGACTCGGTAACATGAATCAGGTATGTGTCACTGATCAGAAAAATACAAATGACTGGCTGATATTTTTTATCTGATGGCTACTTTTGTAATATTATGGTACATAAATAATGCTCCTCTTGTTTTTATTTCTTCTGTAGAAGTTCTGTAAAGTGTTGCAACAGGAGCCTGAGGTGCTGCTTAGTGCAAGGTCTTTCTGGTGTCACAAGGATGGGACTGATTAACAAGAGACCTTTCTGGGTTGAAAACCTGGTTTTGTTTTGTTTTTTTAACTGTTTTTTTTCTGATGTTTTCATGGAAACAATGACTGCCAGGAGGAAATCCAAAGGCTTTGTTTATTAGGCAAGAAAAAAATATAACAAATCTGAAATTCTGAATGTTACAAGACCATACTACAAATTTTTTTTCTCATGTGATGTGGCTGATACCAGGATACACTTTACCGGTGCCACAGCATATCCACTGGACACTTCCTAGTGTTATTACTATTTCGTTCTATGTGTTGTTTTTTTTATAACATGCACCTTATATTAAAATAAAGAAAACAAAACTGACAAATCTCACAATAAAGTAATGGTGGAAACAAAACGATAAAAGGAAGTGGTTTCGAGAATTCCACGGATTACTTAAAATGTGTGATAGAGCTTACTGGTGTCCTTAATTATGTAGCTATTTAACAAAGAGAGAGAATGCTGGGTACCATGCTGTATATGAATTCTGTAAATAAAACCTCACAGTGTTACATCAATAATCATGACAAAGTGCCTGTTTTACACATTGAATAAATATGTGTATTTAACTGTTTTAAGACATTAAATATAATAAAGGCATTAGTCTACTATGACCTGTTCTTGAACATAGTAAATATGGTTTTAAAGAATAATTGGTTATTTTCATTTTCCTCTGACCTCACATCTGCTTTCAGCCAGGGCGCTTCATGAGTATGCCTATTCATTTCCCATAGAGTCTCAGTGAAGACTTTACTGTAATTATACTGTCAATCCAAGTATGGCGTTATAACACTTTCTTGACGCTATGTCCAATGTGTTTATCAGATTGTAGAGATTGTTTAAAACTGCATTTCCTCTGTAAAGCTGTTATCTAACATTTGGCAGGAGTTGTAAGGTAGAAGCATATAGAAAACAAAGTAATTGTTCGTACAGTGGAAGATAAATTATTTGAATGCTGTCCAACTTAGTCTCACGTGCTAAGTTTCCATTACTTACCAGAATCATTTATGAGGCCTTTCGCATGCTGTGGATTTAGAATCTTCTGATACACTGGTGACCTGCTAGCCAATTGTTTTTGACACCAGTGTATTGATGTATTGTCATAAAACAAATGCAAATCATAATCTAAAAAATTACTTTGTAGAACATACAAAATACCACTTGCAGAACTATCATGGTGAGCATCAGCTTCTTTATGGTCCCAAGTTGCTGGTTATTCTGTGACCCTCATCAATAATATTTCAGTGGGTCCAAATTGCTACACTATATGACAAAAACTATGTAGACACCCCTCCTAATAACTAAGTTAAGCTGCTACACCCATTCCTAACAGGTGTATAAAATAAAGCACATAGGCATGCAATCTCCACAAAAAAAAACCACTGACGGTAGTACTGAAGAGCTCAAATTTGGCAAAAGGCAGAGGCACAGCACTCCTGATGGGGACAGTTTCTTCCCAGCGCTCCAGGAGGCCAGGTTAAAGGAATAGATAGTGGAGAGCAGCAGACCAAGAAAGAAGACAGAAGAACAAGAATAGGCAAGACAAAAAGGAGCTGGAAGAAAGGAGACAAGGGCATGGAAACAGATGAGGAGAATATTAGGAGACAAGTTAGAATTAGAAAAAACAGAATGCAAATGAAAATGAGTAGCCCTCTGCTTTGTTTTTGTTGAGGTCCTCGTTTTCTGAAATTCCTATGAATTAATCTTGTTTTGCAGTCTGGCAGGTCACTGGCATACCTGGGCTCATTGCTGAGATTGAGATTATAATCCATCATGGTGAATACATGCCTCAAATCTGCTGACAAAATTTGATGTCGTAAGTGATCTTCAAGGACATCGGAACGTCAGACATCATAATTAAAGATGATTATTTCAGTACCAAAGCCAATTTACTAAATAAAGGCAAAGGATATTGGTACATACTGCAGTACTCATTTCTGACTCTACCCCCAAGCAGCAGGAGGAAAAACCTTTTACTTGTTACTCAATGATCTTTCCGACTTACCTCTGGTAGCCAGATGTCTCATCTGCTTGTTTGTTTCCCTGGGATTCTATGGGGCAGACAAACATAGGGTTCTTACCCCGATTCCTTGCATGGTGTTTAAAACATGGTGGGCAGACACTACTACAGTTTATATGCCACCCATTGCAAACAGGGCAAATTATTGGGGAGGGAGGCTCTCCAATATGAAGCAGCTGAATAAGAACCCTAGGTTTGGCTGACTGCATTAGAAAGCTAATTTACACCTTCCTTCATCAGAAGAAGTGGGAGAATATACAGAAGAATTGAGAGAGTTAGCAAGTTGTCTGCTGTCTGTTGTGCCCAGGCTATGCAAGATAAGAAACCTTTCCTCTGCCAAAAAAATGCATGCTTTCCCTGCACACAAGGCCTTTCCTACCATTATTGGGGAGGAATGGAACCATCCATAATGAAAGCCAAGTATATAGTGGCAAGAAAAAGTAAGTGAAAACTTTGGAATTTATGTATAAATTTGTATTAAAATATGACATGATCTTCATCTAAGTTGAAGAATAATGAAGAAACACAATCTGTTTTAGCACACAAATTTTGTATTGTTCTTGTCCATACTGAACACATAATTTAAACCCTAGGCTAATCACTTCAACAAAAGCTAATTCGAGTTGGGAGTTCGCAAACTGCATCTGGAAGCATGAGAAGCATCTGCTGATGTGAACCATGTCTCAGAAGACCTGCAATCAAGAATTGTTGATTTTCATAATACTGGGAAGGGTTACAAAGTAATCTCAAAGAGTTTACATATTCAACAATCCACAGATAGACAAGTTGTTTATAAATGGAGATGAGTTGGTACTGTGGCTACTCTACATAAAAGTGGTGCCCAGCCACGATGCCTCCAAGGGCACAAAGCAAAATGCTCAATTAGGTAAAAAAGTAATAGCTAAAGGCTTGAAGGGATCATTGGAACTGGTTAACATTTCTGTTATTGTGACTACCAAATGCAAAGCATTGAACAGGCATGGAGCCCATGACAGGGCAGCATGGGTGTCAAGGGTGGCTGTCTGACAGCTGAAGCTTAGTAGAAGTTGTGTAATACAGCAGGACAATGACCCTATACCAGGTCCGGCCCAAGACATTGTGCTGCCTAGGGTGACGTGTGAAACGCCGGCCACATCCATTATGTTATATCATGAAAGTTAAAACTAAAATTAAACTTATCAGAAAGTGAGAATTTACAAGCAACAGCACAAAAGAAAGGTGAAATTAAACTTTATGATGACCAGGCTCAGCCAACCCAACCCAATATAATCCATATAATATCTCTCACTGCTGGCCGCCACTGTAATTGGTGTCAGCTCCAGGATTCACTCCGAGTGAGCACTGATGTGACGCCTGATGTAACCATAATCTTTGCCTTTTCACACACAAACACTTTTACAGTCACTTACTAATGCATGCTTTCATTCACACATAATTCATTCACACAATCATTTATTCTCTCATCCACACAAATCATTTACAGATATCCATGAATGCATTCTCACAAATTCATTGATTCTCGCCCTCATTCAGACAATTCACCCACACATTAATTCATTCTTTCTCTCACTCATATAGACAATTCATCCACACATTAATTCATTCTCTCACTCATTCTCACTCGTTATTTATTTCAATATTCATACAACCCTCTCACTATCTACCCTCTCTCCTCCCCTTCTCATTATCTACCCTCTCCCCCTTTGTAGTTCACTTACCTTCCAGAAATCCTGCGGTGGAGACTGAGGGGCGCCCATCTGTGCCCCTTTCTAACCACCGCGTAAAAAAAATAAAACAGCGTTTCAATTGAGGCTGCCCGGGACATTGCGGGACTGTCCTGGGCAATCCGGGACATGTGGCCACCCTACCCCAGCACCTAGATTACACACAGACACATCTGCATCCATTGTACACCATAAACACAGACAGGATTTGTCCCAGCACCCAGTATACACACAGACACAGGTTTTTGCCACAGCACCCAGACATTTATAATAATGCTTTTATATGCACACATGTGATATACACATCTATGATAGATCATTACCATAAATTAGTCTATTATATGTGTGCATTGGTATGCCTGCTAGGCATATATAAGCATGCATTAAATTACAGCACTGAGAAAGAAAGCCCCAAGCGAGAGCAAGAGGGGCGCATGGCTGAGGGGACGGCAGGTACCCCTCTCCCCCTCCCTTTTTCCTGTTTTTCAGAAAAATCTGCTGAGTCATTGGGGGCTGTCAGTCAATAGTTGATTGACAGCCCTGAGCTAGCAGTGATAGGAGTGTGTCATCTTAGTGGGCTTAGGGGTGGGGGCACTATATATATGGGAGCCCACCCCATTTAGGTCACTTCTTCACTTTACCTGGAAAGCTTTCCCTCCCTCCCACCCCTCTTTCTGTTTCTTTGCAGTTGGTTATCAAGCTGGCATAGAGCAAGGGTTAACCACCTTTAGGTGTGGTTTGACCCATGGTGCACAGGCCCTCGGCTTAAGTGCAGGACACTCCTTGGGCTTGTGCCTTGGTGAATTTAGCCGTGACAATGGCTGCCGTGCAGGGGACGCCGGTGGTCTCTACGGTTTTTACAGTTTTACGCCTGTGCCAGCCGGGTCGGTAGTTTACAGTTATGTAAGTCGTTGTTTACAAGTGGGTCAGGTGGTGCGGCACAAGCGTCGACACATTATATATTATGTTTATATTGTGTTTTCAAATAATGTATATTTCTACTTTAAATAAAGTTATTTATACCTGTGTCACGGTGTGGAAGGCGTAAAGTGGACTGCACCATGGCCAAAATTTTCCATAGTTGACTTATAATAAAGCATTATATTATTTTACTTTGTGTTTGTGTATTTATTTTGGGGAAAAAGAGGGCGATGCATTGACGCTACCTCAGCCAAGCACTGTTGTGGGTAACTAATTGAATGACAGTGAAGAGAGGCTTATGTGAAGGGAGAATATACAAACTCTTATCGTTCTCCCTCTGCCTTTTTCTTAAGTCCTGCTGTGGTGGTGATAGCGGGAAGTGTGTGCCTTCTGTCCTCTACCTCCTGGCTTCAGTGCTGAGTAACAGAATATGACTTCACATCCTGGTGCTCTGCATCAATCGCTGACACACAGTGTTGTTGTCAGTGCTGAAGCAGAGCTGAGGTGTGAATTCTGAAGGCACAGACCTCAAATTCTCTATTATGCTGGTTAGAGGTAGATTGGGGATCTCCTCTATAGGGGGAGACTGAGGGGCGCCGAGCAGTTGCTGAAAACTTTATGCCCCTAGAGATGCCACTGCAAAGGAGGAGAAATGGTTGACCAAGATATCATAATCTAAAACTAGAGGAAAAGGGGCTTAGATCTGATGTTTTGCTTTACTGAGATTGGTTGATAAAGAGAACAGCCTCTATGCATAAGTGGTTAAGGTTAGCACAATCTACAAGACAAAGGACCAGTGCCACATATGCCTTAAAGCTCCCAACCCAGTCCTAACATTGCCAGCGCATATGCTAGTTAATGAGAATGGCAAGAAATCAATGGGGTCATTGGTACCTATAGACCATATATCATATTTCCCATACATACCGGTAGTTATCTTTTTTTTCCAGACATTATTGTATCTGTGTACTCTGTAGATTTCTATTAGGGCGCAATATCCTTTGTAGGAATTGATCATTCTAATCACTATGCAAATAACAAATATATATAATAAAGTATCTTGCACAGAAGGTTTTTTTTAAAAAACAAATGTCATGTCATGGGGTTTTATTACCGGTATGTATCAAATAATGATATCTCCAAATATACTACTGTTAACCACACAACACCACAAAAATACAAATAGATAAATTGAAATAGATATTTAGTAGAAAGTTTGATTTTATATCATAAAAACAAAGCTAGGCTATTAATTAAAATATTCTTCTCCACTTTTGATATAAAAGTATACATTTTATGCTTTTTTTGTCAGTTGTGAGCTCCCCTTTATATACATTTTGCAGGTCATGACCAAGCTATAAGGTTGCGAAACCTACCTGCCACACAGGAGCCTCTGGTTTCCAAAGAAGCCTTTAAATTGCAAGACTCATTGGGTTAAAAATGAAAAGGTATTCAGCTCCTTGGTAAGCAATATAGTCTTAAAAAATTAATAGGAATGAACAAACTTGGGGTATTTTGACATAGTGGTGAGCTATACAATATATGGTCATATAGTGTGACAGAATACCCAATATTTATGCCTTAGATGATTTTTGAATTATATTTTCTAGGTATGCTCTGAATTTTTGCTTTGTTTTGTGTACCAGAGATTATATAGCTGGACTACAGGAGACTCTAAAATATAGTATGGTATTCCAAAGACACAGCACAGATAAAAGCCTGGGAACTTCAGTAGGAAGAGAAGATAGCAGTTGGAGAAAGTTGTGGGAGGAGTGAAGTAGGGCATCAGGAGGGTATTTAGAGATAACAGGGGAGATATAGGGCACAATATGTTAAGGTAATGGTTAGTAGTTCTGTGGGATATATGACGCCAATAGAAGGATTGGCATGGTGGGTAAGAAGATGCTTTGTTTTGTGCATCTTGTGCAATCCTTTGTTAACACACAAAAATGGTGTTAAAGGATTTGAGTTGGGAGAGAGGGAGGACAATAAGGGTTGCAATAATTCAGATGGGATTTCACAAGAGAATGGATAGTATTTTAGTAATTTCTTGCATGAGAGATATTTTGCAGGTTCACTAGCATTAGATAAGCAACGGGCTATGAAGTGGAGCTAGGTGTACCACCATGGCAGCAAACTTGGTCCCTTGGGTGGACTTCATAGAGAAATCAGAAATTGTAGATAGAAAACATGGAAGTTAAACAGGAGTGCAGTTTTGAAAACAGGAACTTTAGGTAGTGGGATGTCATCCAGGATGGGAATCCTGCAAGCAACAGGCTCACACCCAGACTGGCTAACACAAGGAAGAACAGTGATGTTCATGAAAGACCCTGGTTAGGACACAACACCCTCTAAGTACCGGCCAATAACCTGCCTACCCACAACATACAAAGTCCTATCAGGCACCATAGCCACCAAGCTACAGGGCCACATGGGCCAATACACGAGCACAGCTCAGAAGGGCATTAGGAACAACACCAGAGGCTACAAGCACCAGTTGCTCATAGGCAGAGCGGATGACCAAGACTCAAAGTTTAGACAACCTGAGCACAGCCTGAATGGAACACAGGAAAGCCTAAGATTCAACGCCACACACATGGATCTGTGAATGCCTGGAGCTATATGGAGTCAATACGATGCCAAGAACCTTCCTCAAGAACTAAATGGAAGTCAACTCAAGACAGCTAGCACAAGTGACCATCAAGTGCAGCATATACCAAAGATACAGGTACAATTTCAAGAGTGAAACTACTATCAGCCACCTCCTCTACATGGATGTCAAGCTGTAAGCCAAGAGCGAATGAGACATCGACTTGTTGATCCACCTCCACTGATGGGGTGGAACCACCAGCAGACATGTAGACCGGTTACATGAACCTTGGTAGCCAACATGGTAACCAAGATGAGGAGGCAAAAAAGGCAGCAACATCCAAGTACCACCAAAGCATAAGGCAGATCCTGAAGAGCCAGCTCAATGGGAAGAACAAGATCCACACCATCAACACATACATCCTGCCAGTCATCAGATACCCTGCCGGCATAGTGACCAATGGAGGACACAGAGGCTGCCAACTTGAAGACTCCGGAAATACTCACTGAAAGCCACTCCATAAGCACTTACCAACCGCCTGGCCTCAATTCTCAGAAGCGCCTGGCCAAAAGCTGAATGGTTCCCGCTTGCCTAGTTATTTTTTCCATACATTTAGAGGCATCCTTTAATGAACACTAGAGGTCGCCAAGACACTAGGTTCTGCAATTTATAGACTATAGTAAAATACAAAATGTGACATTATATTGACTTCATGTTATAATAATTTATATTGTTACAATGGTTGAGCTTTTTGGCACAAAATTATTAGACATTATTATTGTAATATGTGTGAGTAAGACGCTGGAGCTGCTTTTGCATTTTTTTCTGATTCATGAACTACATTTTTTTATAATCACACTGGTTTAACTAGTTGCAGAAGTTTTTTTTCCCACGATACATAGTTAATCCCTACAGAGATACCCTCCTTTCACTGAAAAAATGAAGAAGAAAAAAAAGGTCTTAAAATAAAATAGTAATAAAAACAGAAAATACAAAATAATGATAACTATAAGGAACCCCAATGATGTCTCCATAATAATAGAGTATTGTATGTGATATGTCTCTCTAAAACATAAAACAACTATTTATATAGGTAGTACTGTAACCAGGGCCGGCCTTAGGTGTTCAGGTGCCCTGTGCGGACTACTTCTCTGGCGCCCCCCTCAACAAAAAATAAAGGGAAAGAACAACTAGTTTTAATTAGAGATTATTTATGTGCAAGCGCAAACAAGTACAACAATATATAATTGGTAAAAATAATGTAAATAAATACTGTATTTGCTCAATTAGAAGACGACCACCCAAAATTTGAATATTAATTTAGGAAAAAAAGAAAAAGCCTGAATATAAGACTACCCTATAGGAGCATTTGCTCTGAAAAAAACCTTATCTTATAATCGAGCAAATACGGTACATTAAATATACGGGGGGAACAGCTAAGTGCAATCTTTGTAATAAAAACTATTTTTCTTTATATATTGAAGAAATTGGACCCTTATTATTTCCTTGGCACCCCCTCCACGCTCCCTAGCATGCAATCACTCCCTCCGCTCCCACACCAAATTTTTTTTTGTTGCCACACTGACTGCAGATTAGGGGAAGACTGAGAGTCAGTACAGTCTTCCCTCCTTCTGACCCTACCGTGGCTTTGAGATGTCCTCTCCCCGTACTCATCCTCAGAGTCCCTTTGTCGCCTCATTCTCTAAGCCTCACCTCTCTTTTCCTTCCTCCCTGTAGTTCAGGTATAGATCAAATACACAACACATGTAAACAGCACTTGCGTGTATAGATCACCTGAATAAGACATGTTACCTATGTTTGCAGGTATACATAAATAATGTATGGAAACATAGTATTGTAGATATAGATCAACATAATAACACACAAACCCGGCTTTGCAGGTATAAGTCAACTGGAAATCACACATAAACTCAGCATTAAAGGTATAGATTAAAAGAAGCCTAAATTACAGGCATAGATCCAGGTTGCACTTTTTTTATTTCCTATAGCATAATCTTAAATTCAGGCTTTTTCTTTTTGTTCCCTAAATTAATATTAAACTGTTGGGGGGTGGTCATCTTATAATCGAGTAAATAGAGGTCTAACTACAAGAACAGAGCTGCACGGGACCTGGATCCTCCTCTCTGACAGAGGGTGGTCGTCTGTGCGATGCACACAGACAACCTCCGCTGCTACATGGAACTTCCCCTGAGGTTTCTAAGATGGAGCTCCGGCGTCACATGACCATACCTGGGAACTCTCCGGGTCTGGTTCTCTGGGTTAAGACCCGAATCCTCAGGGTCGCCGGAGCTTGACACGCCCCACCCATTTTTTCATTTACATGGGGGTGTTCCCCCTGATGTCAGAGCCGGACTTAAGTGTTCTGGCGCCCTGTGCGGACTACTCCTCTGGCACCCCCCATCCCAAAAAAAAAGAAAGGAAAAAATCTCCCCCCTATCTACCACCTCTACCCCTTCTCACTTCCTTCCCGTCTGCCCCTTATCACTATCTACCACCTCTCCCTATCCTTACTTACCTTGTTGCCGGAGTCCTGCGGTGGGAGCGGGAGGCGTACATCTTCCCGCTCTGCTGCGAGAGTGAGGGGCACCGAGCGGTTGCTGAAAACTTCACGAGCAACCGCTTGGCGCCCCTGCCCGGGAAAAATGAAAGCACCGTTTGTTTTTTTTTGTTTAACTTTATTTAACATCCTCCATTTTAAATAAAGTTAAAAAACTTTATTTAACATGGAGGATGTTAAATAAAGT